>CAUYRH010103181.1:0-24814 GCA_963574655.1 Perodicticus potto | reverse complement strand
TTCCAGCTCCATCCATGTCAATATGAAAGAGGAAAAGTCACCATCCTTCTTTAAGGCTGCATAATATTCCATGGTATACATGTACCAAAGTTTATTGATCCATTCGTGTATCGTTGGGCTTTTGGGCTTCTTCCATGACTTACCAGCAGACTTTCTAAGACTTCCTGGCTCACTAGAGCTTGGGGGCATCTTTGCATCTTTGCATCTTTGGTGGGTTCTATTTAGCTTCTAACAATTTGTCATCATTAAGTAGTCTTTATACTGAAAAGCTGCAACAATGTAGTTTTTGCGGATTTTTTTTTTTTTTTGGCTGTAATTAAAAAAAAATGAAGTCTTGATAGCTCGCTGTAAAAGAAGTCCTTACTGGGAGACTTTTAGCTCTTGCAAACATGATTTATGTAAATTTGTGGATTAGGGAGAAATGCTCGCTTTGGTGTGCCTTCCTTTGGATAAGGAAGGGTCTGAATTGATAGAGGTCTTCACCTTCTCTAGGCTATGTTCTTCCTTCCTAGGCATTTTCTTTCCTGTGTAGGGATGACTGCACATGGTCCACCTCAGAAGGATGTTCTGAGTGAGGATTGGCTGGGTGTGACTGGACATTCTAAAAGTCAGTGACCAGGGGAGCTTAGGAATTGCCCACAAGTGATTTTAATACGTGGCAGAAAGGATTGACTACAGAGAAGGCCAGGAAATGTGTCCCTAAGAAGTGGTAGCTAAATAAATGCAAGACCAGAGTTATAGACTGTGCAGGAATCTAGGGAAAAGTAGGTCAAATTGTGTTCCTATGATCATGGACAGTTACTTTTTTCATGGCACGGAATACTGAAGACATGAGGGCAGCCAGGCAGTCTGTGCCAAAAGTTGCCAAGGGTTTTTGTGTAAGTAGATCTGTAGTCTTCTTCTGTGTAGATATCTGTGTTTCTCGCTGCCTGGGATGATGTTGTTTACCTTGCCAATGTATGTATTTACTCCTATTTTCTTAATTACTCTGTGGTAACATTTATTTTATCAACCCTCTTTGATTCTAGTACTGTATTACTTCATTTTGTAACTTTCCAAACACATGTTATACGTGCATGGCCAGTTTTGTTTTGTTTTTTTTTAATTGGAGGAAGATTGTCACATTTTCTGATGTTGGAGACTTAATGCTTTTCAACTATTTCCCCATTCTTCTGCTTTCGGACCAGTTCTGTGATTTGGAAACCTTCCCCATCAAAGGAGTAGGAAGGGGTTTGAATGAAAAACAAACAAAATGTGTACCTGTCCTAGGCAGCTCAGGCTGCCATAACAAAATACCATAAACTGATTGGCTTAAACAACAGAAGTTTATTTTTCTCAAGAATTCAGGAGGCTGGGAAGCTCAAGATTAATACACAGGCTGATTCAGTTTCTGGGGAGGGCTTTCTTTATGGCTTGCAGATGAGCATTCTCTCATTATGTCCTCAGATGGCCTTTCCTTGGTACAGAGAGAGAGAGAGAGAGGTCTCGCTCTTATGAGGTCGCTAATCCCATCATGAGGGCCCCACCCTTATGACCTAATTGAAACCTAAATAATTCCCAAAGGACCCTATCTCCAAATACCATCATATTGGGGTCTAGGGCTTCAATGTAAGAATGTTATGAGGCACGCAAATGTTCAGCCCATAAGAGAAGGGATTTGAAAGAAAGAGAAAAACCAGATGAAATATGTGACAAATTGGTTGGTTGGTGACTTATAAGCATTTAGTATTGTCTGATTAGCCCCGTTGGGTAGGACAATGATGCTAAAGGCAAATAAATGATGGCTTAAATCCTTTTGTGGACCTATAGCTTTGTGTCTCATGGACTGTACCTTTAGATGGCAGCTGAGTAATCTTAGGGGCAAGGTAATAGAAATTCATTACCACTGGTAAAGAAGCAGCTCTGTGCATTACACAGGTTGGTAAAGTTTTCAACTCCCTTATTGACTAAGATCTAATTTAGGAATGTGTGTGGTTCTTGTCCATGCTGCCTTGGGCTCCCAAAAACCTGGACAATGTGATGTCAACTGACATCAACTAAGCTCTTTGTGGGTCATGTTGCTCCATCCAGGTGCATTGTAGCTTATCTCTTACTAGAAAAAGTCATGCTATCATTTGGTTAATATACCAGAGTCCTTGATTCCTGGGGTCAGTCACCTGTAACTGTATTGAATTCAACATGCATTCGTTAAGAGTCTGTGTACCTCTTGAGGAAGAGAAAAAGACTTAAGTTTTGCATTGTGGGAGAACCTTAGTTACCCTTAAATACCAATGGCCAGTAAGGCACAGATTAAATGCCCATCAAATCCTTTATCATTTTTAAAAAATTGCATAATGGAGATTGAGAGAATGGTATATTAAACCTGCAAACTTCCACTGTTATTAACATTTTGCCAGTCTTCCTTCATTATTTCTCTCTTACTTTTTTTGTGGTGGGTAGTATATTATAAAGCAAAATTATATATGTATATTGTGTCATCTCTCTTATAAACATTCCAGTTTTCATCTCTACTAAAGACATTAACAACAACAAAGACATTACCTTTTTCATACCTAAAAATATTAACTATTCTGTCATGTAATTTTCATATTCAGATTTTCTCAAAGATGTCTTTTTATTTTGTTGGAATCAGGAACTAAACAAGGTCCACGTGTTGTATTTGATTGTCAGGCTTTTAAACCTATTTTGTTTTATAAGAGTTGACCCTCCCTTTTTTCATGCCATTCATTCATTTGTAGGAGAGAGTAGGTCATTTGTCCAGTACAATGTCCCACTTTTAGGGCTGCGGTATTGTTTAACTTGTCCCTCTAGTCTGTGTTTCCTATTATCTGGTAGGTAGAAACAGAGGCTCAATTATTTTCAGGTTTTATGGCGAGTATCCTTTATGGATGATGCTGTGTGAAATTTACTGCATCACGTCACAAGAAATTAAATGTCTGGATGTCTCTTTTTGTGATGTTAGGATTGGTTGGTGGGTGTAGTATCACTTTCTACCTTTCTCTTAATGATTTTACCGTTATATAAATGATTGTAGCCCCTGGATCCATTTCATCAGGGGTTAAATGGTGATAATCTAAATCTATCATTTTTGTATTTATCAATTGGAATTATGTCCATAAAGAACTTGCCCTCATAAATTATTTGGGTTTCCTGAAATTGAGATTGCACAGGAAAGACAGAAAAGGCTTAAGCTTTCTCCTTTTATCAACTGTCAAAGTAATGATTTGGTGCCCTAACATCCCATAGTGATAACAACTGAGTTTTTCTTTCTTAAGTATCATTTAGAACTTATGTAGATCTTAATGTATTTGTTTCATTCCATTATAGTCAATATTCTTTTTTATTTCTGAGATAGAGTCTCACTGTGTTGCCCTTGCTAGAGTGGCGTGGTGTCACAGCTCACAGCAACCTCAAACTCTTAGACTCAAGCGATTCTCTTGCCTCAACCTCCCAAGTAGCTGGGATTACAAGTGCCCACCACAATGCCCACCTATTTTTTGGTTGGAGTTGTCATTGTTGTTTAGCAGGCCCAGTCCAGATTCGAACCCACCAGCCTGGGTATATGTAGCTGGCACCCTACTCACTGAGATATGGGCGCCGAGCTGATAGTCAATATTCTTTTTAACACTCAGTTAGTAGACTTGAATACCTTTCTTACTTTTTGGCACAAGATAATCTAAGCGTATCTTATCCATTCTCTGCTCCAGACCTGGAATCAGCCATTTTCCCAAGGAGCACTGATTCTTTTTGCTAAAAGTCATTCATTTCCCCCCAATTGTTATCTCTCTTAGTGGCTACATTATTTTTTTTCACCTTGGTTTCAAACCTCCCATGTTATTTTTCTTCCTTTCTTTCTTTAATCCTTCTCATTAGACTGTTTTTAAGACTGATACCCCTGCCCCCCAGCACCCTATAAAATAGCTGGTAAGAACCCTTCCCTCTTTCTATATACACTGTCAAAATGCTGGGCTTGACTTATTTTGAGCTTTGACTGCTGTGATGTTTTCTGCAGCACTCTGCCACTGTCTCCATCATCTTGAAATCACCAATGTTGCCAAATTGACTACCCACCTATAGCTCTCCAGTGATTCTCAGTCTTTGAATTCAACATCAGAAAGGTCTAATTCTCTTTAACCACCCTTCACTAGGCAGGGTCCCTATGGCTGGTGCTCCTCAACATTGAGAAACTGGGAAGAGCAGCTGGTGGCCATTGGAATGAGGGTCTCTCCTTTTCATTCACAGTCTCTTTGCTGGGATGATTCCCTCTCAAAGAGGAACAGAGTGACCCTCTCCCTTTGTCCAAGCTGGAGTGCTATAGGTGTGACTGAGTACTCTCCTCTGCCAGAAATTTGATGTTGGTGTAGAAAGAATACTGCTTCAAGTGATGCCAGTAGGTCCAATTTAAGTGTCATTTTGGACACATGTCTTTTACAAGCCAAGCATGTAATTTGTATTTTGTATTTAAATTGAATCAATAGCTCACATGTGATAGCCCTTATTTATGTGCCATGCATCATGTTCTGATATAAAGTTCGTTTAACCCTCACAACAAGCCTGTGAATTAGATGCTATTATTTGCATTCTACAGATGAGAAAACTGAAACCCAGATGTAACTTGGCCAAGGTCACAGAGTGTGTGGGTGGTGGGGGAGAGACATTTGAGCCCAGGCATTCTGCTTCCGTAGAGCCAGATCCATGCTCTGAATTGACTATCTGGTTTTCCTCAGATCAACTGAGGGCAGAGAGTCTATTTACTCTAAGCCACTATAGCTTTATATTACCTGCTTACCTTACCACTGTGAAGAGTAGTCAATAAATGCTGTTGATAATGCCAGACTTTTAATTTTTGCTTGAGCACACAGAGGGGTTGCTGATTGGCCTACTGAGTATAGGGGTATTGGAGAGAAGCATTTTGGTTTCAGATGAATGGCAGCTAGTATTTACCTAAATTAAAAATAGCAGTAGTGTGGCATAAGCAAAAATCACCCAGCTCAGTTTCATCAAGGTCAATCAAAAAACCTGTGAATTAGCCCAGCTTACTTCTTTCTTTCATGCTTGTACTAGTATCCTGACAGAGGCTAAAAGCCATTAAGGAGGCACACTTCTTTCAAGGAAGGTAAGTCAGCTCAGATACGAGGGACAAGGGCTGAACTTACTTGAGAAACACTGACTTCTGATCAGCTGCCTCTGATTGCTGACGTACTACCAGCTCGAGCCTTGTTATAAAGCTATGTTAGCCATGGCTACACATAAAATAAAACTCTCCAGATGTCACCTCTAAAAATATTTATTTGGGAAGAAGGAAAAGAAACTAGATTAATTTATTTTAATTTCATGTGAATTCTAGCAAAGGATCATTAAATGGCAAGTTAATACTTTATTTCTGTTAATCTCCCCACCCCTACCCTGGACCCCTCACCCCTTGACTTTGGTTGCATAAATGGGCATGGGCAGGGGAAAGTGCATAGAAGCCACTGTGGCAGATCTGTACTAGATTGAAACTTCTGTAGTCTCCTAAAGGGAGGAGGTATTTTCACCTATAGGAAATTACAATTCAGAGAGGTTAAGAACTTTCCCATGGTCAACCAGCTAGGAAATAGCAGAGGAAAAATGGAGCCCAGGACTGCCTGATTCCAAAAACTATGGCCTTTCACAATATATTGTCTAAAACTTTGATAATATACTGTCTTGACGAGACAATGGATGCATGAAATACAGGGTTCATTTTCTCTCCAATGTCTCAGTGATGGCATCCAGGATCAATCTTTAATTACTCACAAGCTTTGGCTATGGCTAGAGATGAGCAGCTGTTGGGTTTTCCTAGCAAACCAGCTACCATACAAGAAACATGAAAGTTTGCAATGACTCATCCTAGAAGCCATTGTTTTCTCAGCTCCTGGTCACAACCTCATCTGGCAGATAGCATCCTTTCTCCATAGGAAAAGGAGGTACAGAGAGGCTAAGTTTCCTTACATCACCCAAGAAGTGAAAGGAGCCAGATTTCCTGGCTTCATATTACACAGTCTAACTCCTCTGTATCTTCTTTCTAAATAAAATAACGTATTTACTTAACTAGAGTCTCTCTCTCTGTCTTTCTCTTTTGTTTCATTTTAACACTTCCAGAATTGGAATGTATCTTACTGTTGATGTGATCATTTGAAGGAGTACTATTTTTCTCCTCGTAAAGCTATTATTAAATTGATGGTATGTCTTAAAACTATTTGGTATCTTAGGATAAAGGATATAAAGAGTACATTTTAAAAATATAGCTGCATAGTTTATGAAAATATCAGTAAATCACAGCTTTAAAATGGTACATAACAAACAAAATCTCTATGAAGTGTGAAAAATGTAAATTAAGATTATATTAATTTAAAAAAGATTATATTAATTTACATGAACACTGATATTGCTTAGGTAATGATTTAAATGTCAGAGGAGAATAAATTTAAATTTTTCCTGCAAAAAAATCAATAGCCTTAGAGTAATGTTGAAGATAGAAGAAACATTCTAAGTGGGAGGTTAAAAATGTGTGTGTGCGTATATATACATAATTTATTATGTTTCCTCACAGATTTTTTTTAAGAAAGTAAAATTTAAAAGTTAAACTTTCCATATAAATTTCTGAAAACTGAGATCATGAATATAACCAAATGATAATAGATTTAGACTTTCCTTTGAGTCACTATAATTTGTGTGACTAGTTGGCAGATCTTTCTCTGACTCAATTAATCTGTTTTGTGTTTTATCTGCTTTGTTTATTGGGACATTGGGCTTCTCACTTATAAAATGATTCTCTTTCCATTTTGCATTGCTTGTTTTATTTGTAGAGAAAACACAACTCAGGATTTTTTTTTTTTTTTTTTGGTGGTTTTTGGCCAGGGCTGGGTTTGAACCCACCCCTCCAGCATATGGGGCCAGCGCCCTACTCCTTTGAGCCACAGGCGCCACCCCAATTCAGGATTTTTAATAAGGCAAATCAAACCTTTACTAAAGTTAAAGAGTCCTGAGAATCAGGAGTTTTTCATTCTAGCTGGTTGTCTTCCTGTATTTTTTTTCTAACTGGTTTAGCAACTTAAACTCCAGCCCTATTGGTGGTTTCCTTGTTCAGTTGAATTTGACCTTGTCAAATCATTTACCTGCAGCTGTTATGAGGTGTACATGCAAATACTTGTGATTGCCCAACACTTAGGGCTTCGGTGCTGACTGTAAATTTGTTTTACTCTCTCTTGTTACTATTGAGGGAAGTGAACAGCTTATCACCTCTGCTTGCTTTAACACTCTAAATGTTGGCTATAATGAACAAACACTGCAAATGGTTGAGTCATCATGTTGTACTGTGAATTTGTATGTAGGTATCAAATCTTTTGTAAAGTTTTTTCTTTTTTAAATAGAGAAGAGTATGTGATGGTAATTTCTAGAGATCAGGGAAAGTAGGATACCTATTTTGATCCATTACAATACAATTTGGTGGTATATTAGAACATTTTCTATGTATTTTTTATTTAATGGCTCTGTGACCTGGAGTAAATAAAATAACCTTTCTGAGTTTCTCTCTCCGAAATGGAATACAATGCCAATATTCTATCATGGGACTCAGTGGTGAATAGGGAATCAGTTTTTACTCCTTGCTCCTTGTCTGCTCAAAGTCAGAGCAGTGGTCTTTGCTCTGAAATGCCAGCTTAACCTGCCAAACACTTTGGGGCTTATCTTAGAACAGCAGTTCTCAACCAGTGAGTCGCAACCCACGGGAACTGGATTAAAGGTTTGCAGCATTAGGAGGGTTGAGAAACACTGTCTTAGAAGGAAAGATGAGTCTGGGGAGGGAGAAGATTTTGCGTTAGCAGAGGAATCATTTAAAGATGCAAAAGGAATCTGATTCAATAAAGAATGTGTCCTGTCACAAGAGTAAAAAGAACATATCTATAAATCTGTTTCTAGAAGATTAAGTGATTTGTTCAGCCAGAAACAGAATTCTGGGAGAGGTGTCAGGAGAGAACTTAGTGGCAGCAACCCAATGTATCGTTCAGAGATCTTACCAGGTGGTTTTCATTTGGTTAAGATGGTTGTTCCTATTTGTTGTCAATGAAAGCTATTTCTTAGCCAAAAATTAGTGTCAGTATTTGCTTTCTCCTGCTATTTCAACTTGATCACAAATTTTCAAATACACTTGTTGAAGCTTTCAAACTTCCACTGACCTTGCCACGTAACTCTTTGAAAAGAAAGCTGCCTAGATATATTCTAGTCTATACCCTGAGTATCTCAAATGATATTTGAGCTTAAAAATACCTAACAAGTTCAATTCATATGTTCACTCTGCCATCATTTATATACTATTTACATTTACAAAGTGCTTTCATATGCATTCTTTTATTGTTTTCATAATTCTTAAACAAATACAATATTTCTTTCTTTTATAGAGTTAAAGGCAAAGTACTGAGATTTTCTTTATGCTGTAACCTCATCATCTGTGAAGACAGTGTCTACCTCGTAATGTAGAGAATGTTCAGAAAGTGCAAGCTGTGGCTGTTGTCACTGACCTCATCATTGCTGAGGGATTCCAAGGTCAACTGCTTTGGAGAGTTGAAAGGGATCTTATTGGTTATATTGATAGAAATTAAATAAGAAAGCAGGCTCCACAATTGGTACATGTATCTTGCTGAAGGCGATAGTAACGAAGTTAAAAGCATTGGAAGGCACCTTAGGCTGGACTTCTCTTGGTCCAGGATCTCTGATGGTTTTCCTTCAGGCTGGTGGGAAGGATGGGAGCTAAAACAGCTTCTCAGACTTCAGCATGCATTAGAATCCCTGGAGGGCTTGTTAAAACACAGATTCCAGGACCCCAGCCTTAGGAGACTTGGATTCAATAGTCAGGGATGAGGCCCGAGAATCTGCATTTCTGTCAAGTTTCAGAGCATCCGTGGACCACATTTAGTAGTTTGGTCTAAGTGGCCTCAGAAGTTTGGTGACCTTCATCACCTGGAAATTTCTGAGGCTGGGAGTCCACTGGCTATCTATTCCCTCCCTCTAGGATGGAAGGTCAAAACAAAATGGAAGACTATGACTATAAGAATTTTATTGAATTAATAATACTGGAAACTCCCCCTTACTGGTTTCTGCAGAGGGACTGGTAGTTTAAAAAAAAAAGATGAGGAGTGTTTGGAGCATAATGCCCATGGCAGCTGTGCTGGCCATTTGTTCTATTTGTCCATCCCATGTACTGTATGCATGTAGGAGGCTGCCTACTGTGGACATTCATTGCCAGGGTTGCCTTATCCTTGGGCATTGGTGTGGGTTTAGTCAATGGGAGGTCAGAGAGCGAGGCCAGGTGTTCTATCCCCCTAGCTTTCTCTCTTTTTCTCTCTGGGGTTGGCAATGACTGGCCACATGGCAGCAGCTCCCCCAGCATTCCCTCTGCAGTGAAGCTGGGTCACCCTTTTCTTCGGCTTCCCGCCATTCAGGTTTGCCATGACTAGTTTCTGTGTGCTGCGGCATCTCCAGGGATCTCTGAACCCTGCCCATCACACATCTTTGATAGACTTTTTCCTGAGAGGACCCTTGACTAATGTAGGAGCCCACTTAAGAGCCATGCTGGAAAATGTGATGGTGGAAGAAGATGTAGCTGGGGTGAGAAGAAACTCACCAAAGGATTGGGTATTGGGGGGACTAAGTCAGGGAAGTGGAGTGTGGATGGAGGTCAGTGAGAGTGGCAAGGGAAGGGCCTGACTTTGAAGTGATGCTGGGCTTAACTGCAGAGGGTTCTGGGAGGTCTTTGGGTCTCTGGTCAGAGTTAGGACTATGCTAGAATGTGACGGGAGTGCCATTCCTTTGTCATTCCTGTGCCTAACACATTGACTGCCACACTAGAAAATTTTTTTCTTCCTTGGGGCCACTGTGTTTTATTGGTCAAGATAGGTCAAGATACTGTGAGTTGTATATGCTTCACGAGGCCCTGGGCTCAAACATAGCTTAAGTTGAATTCAGCTCACATGGCAGTTAATGTGCTAAACTTGGATGGTAGGGTTCAGAGTCAGAGAAGCTGTTGTATGAGGAATTTGCTTTCCTTCCCTACAATTGCCTGACTAAGTTTTCTTCCCTGCCCTTGGCACCCTTAGCATTGTCAGCCTCTCACAGTATAACCAACATGTTCTGAAATGCCTGCCAAAACAACATTCATGAAGTAACAAATAGTTGAATAGAGTAATTACACCTTTGGTTCCTTTGCCCATAGGTTTCCAGTGATGAGCGTATCAGTAAGATAGAAAAATTTTTTTTCATAGTTTTGGTGCTCAGCCAAGTCATCTTTCACAGTAGCCTCCCTGAATGAGGATTTAACACATACTCATACCTGTTCTCTGTGTTTAGTATTTTCTTTCTTTCTTTTTTTTTTTGTTTGTAGAGACAGAGTGTCACTTTATGGCCCTCAGTAGAGTGCCCTGGCTTCACACAGCTCACTGCAACCTCCACCTCCTGGGGTTAGGTGATTCTCCTGCCTCAGACTTCTGAGTAGCTGGGACCACAGGCACTCGCCACAATGCCCAGCTATTTTTCTTTGTTGCAGTTCAGTGGGGCCCGGTTCAAACCCGCCACCCTCGGTACATGGGGCTGGCGCCCCACCCACTGAGCCACAGGCGCCGCCCAGTATTTCTTTTGTATTGAAATGTTGCTTGAGGTTGAAACTAGTTCACAGATTTTTTGAATAATACTGGGATGGTAAAGGCTGGATTCCAACTTCTGAACACCTTGTCTTAACGAAACGTTTAAAGGCAAAACAAGCCCTTGACCAAAAATTTCTACTTACAGTTACAGTTTTTTAGGTAGGAGAAAAATTGTTTATGAGGGAAAATTGACACTGAAATTTTTCTCCTCTCTGTCTATGTTTTTGTGTGTTTGTCAGAAAACTTGGGTGTGTGAAGGAGGTAAGAGTGTGACCTTGTACAGTTGAGGCAAGTCAGGATGACTCACTTCCCGTTCCTTAGCATGGCAGTTAAAATGCCTCGTGTTATCCTTCACTTTCCCTTTTTTCCTGGTCCTTTTCCCAATAAGGCTTGGTTGCTGGATGCTGGGAGAAGGTGAGCCACTGGGAGCACAGAGGCAAGGGGCCCACACCTGCCAGGAAGGGGCGGCCCTTCCTGGAGAGGCCATGCCTGAGGCCCCAATCAGTGAAGACTGAACAGCAGGAGGAGGGGAAGTGTCTAGTGCATGTGACCATGGCAGGGGGTTAGTGTCCTGTCAGGGGAAAAAAAGAGGAGCTCAGTGTGCAGTAGGCACTACAGGTTTCCCCAGTCATGCAGACTTCCTCTTCCAGGGGTGAGGACAGTTTCATGCTAATCCAACTTGTTTTCACCTCCAGTCTAGAGTGAATGTTCTCTATATCCCTGTTGTCCCCAACCCCTAGGCTGCTGACTGGTACCAAGACTCACAGCAAGAGCTGAGTGGTGGATGAGAAAGTGAAGTTTCATCTGTATTTATAGCCACTTTCTGTCACTAGCTGATATCACTGCCTGAGCTCCTCCTCCTGTCGGAGTGTCAGTGGCCTTAGATTCTCATAGGGGCGCAAACCCTACTGTAAACTGCACACATGAAGGATCTAGGTGTGCACTTCTTATGAGAAGCTAATGCCTGATGATCTGAGGTGGAGCTGAGGTGGTGATGCTAGCACTGGGGAGTAACTGCAAATACCATTATCATTAGCAGAGAGGTTTTACTACACAGAGACCATAATAAGTCAGTTGCCTAGAGATGCTCATCAAAATACCACTCCCACCCTCCAACCTGGTCTGCAGAAAAATTGTCTTCTATAAAACCAGTCTCTGGTGCCAAAAAGGTTGAACTGCTGCCCTATTCCTTTTAGCTAGGGAAAGTGTCCTTTCTTTTTAAGAGCCTTGGGTCTAGTATCTATCTCTTCTTCTGATTTGGCCCTAAGAAATCTCTGATTAGTCCTGGCATTGTGACTCACGCCCATAATCCTAGCATTCTGGAAGGCTGAGGTGGGTAGATTGCTTGAGCTCAGGAGTTCAGACCAGCCTGAGCAAGAACAAGACCCCGTCTCTACTAAAAATAGAAAACAGTTAGCTGGGTGTGGTGGTTCATGGTCTGTAGTCCCAGCTACTTGGGAGGCTGAGGCCAATAATATCTCTCAAGCCCAGTAGTTTGAGGTTGCTGTGAGCTATGACACCATGGCACTCTTCCCTGGGCCACAGAGTGAGACTGTGTCAAAAAAGAAAAAAAGTGGCTGTGCGAGGTGGCTTATGCTTGTAATCCTACCACTCTGAGATAGCTTGAGCTCATGAGTTCCAGACCAGCCTGAGCAAAGGCGAGACCCCATCTCTACTAAAATTAGAAAAACTGAGGCAAGAGGATCGCTTGAGCCCAAGAGTTGGAGGTTGCTGTGAGCTATGATGCTGCAGCACTCTACCCAGGGTGACAGCTAGAGACTTGGTCTCAAAGAAAATAAAAGTCCCTGATTAGCTTTTCTCCTGATTTTTGAAGATTCCTCTCCTTACTCCTTCTGGTTGAGCTGTCCTTCAGGACTTCCTTTGGCTTTGCCATTCTCATTTCTTGCTCTCCTCCCCCAACTTTTCCCCTCAGGCTTTTCTGGTGGGCTGCTTTCCTAGCACCTTGTCTTTGAATCAGCTAGTGCTCTCATTGTTTGCTCTCATTGTTTTCCTGCACTGCACTCCTGTGTCTTCATCCTGGCACCAGTCTGTCAGTTTACCTGGCCGCAGTTGAGGGCTCTGTTTCATATGGGAGAGGATGCGGGATGCCCTTTTCAGGAGTTTGAGTGACTGAAGCCCACCTCTGCCTGGTAAGGGCACAACTACAAGATGAACTTTACCTAACAAATTCAAATATTGTGATCTGGTTGTTTGTACGCTCACATTAACCTGAAATTTAAAAAAAGAATGTAAAAAAATATTAATTAAAAAATAAAAGACTCTCATAGGAGCCCTCACCTACAATCCAACATATCTATTTATATCTATTACTTTTTTTTAGACTATTTGTGTTTTCACCCCCCATTCTTCCCACCCCCACCTCTGACCCTGAAAAGAAGGCTAGGATAACTATTGCAACGGCTTGAGTAGCCACCTTCTGCCTGATCTGCATTAGAGAGTTTAGAGTTTACACATGTATTGATTGCTGATTAGCAGTACATTTTTCAAACTACCTGCTTTAAATAGGGACTTCTGCTTTGGGAAAGGATAGATACAAAGGATGTATACAAGATGTTGCTCTGGTGAGAAGTACGATTGTGAAATTCAAACCTAGTTTCCTTTCATAATGACTATTATGTAGAAATAGAAACTTCTCAAACAACTAGCTTTGGGCGTACAAAGCTACGCATAAGAGGTAAAGGGGATTTATGATTTTGTTAAGTGTTTCCTGCACTGTAGATAGCACTTGTCCCTCCCGTCACAGGTTGCCGTTCAATTCAATTGCTCTTTCCTGATATTTGTTCTTCCTTCTAAATCTTTATTGTACAACTGTTCTCTGATGTGTCCATCAGGATAGTCCAGGTTTTGCTGTAGCAACAACAACCATACACACACACACACACAAACCCACCACAATCTTTGTAGCTTAGTACAGCCAAAGGTTTATTGCTTGCTTACAAAAAGGACATTTTGCATCTGGATGCTCTGCAGAGTAGCTGTGCTCCATTAGGGAGCTCTGCTTCTATCTCATGAAATTTCCATGTCACCATCCTCTCCCACAATGATTGCAGCATGTGAAGAAAGGATGGAGAATTGCCACAGGTTTTTAAATCTCTACCCAAAGTGACTTTTGCTCACACTGCATTGGCCAAAGCAAATCTCATAGCTTCACTCATTTAAGTCACTGGAGAAGTGTCATCACCCAGGAGCCTTTAAGGAGAAAAGAAGCATGCACAAATATTTTTAATGTCTACCTCAGACATTAGAAGCTGAAAATACAGAAATAAATAAAGGTGTGACAGTTTGGTGCTCATAGCACAGTGGTTACGGCGCCAGCCACATACACTGGGGCTGACGGGCTTGAAACCAGCCCAGGACAGCTAAACAACAATGACAACTGCAACAAAAAATAGCTGGGCATTGTGGTGCGCACCTGTAGTCCCAGCTACTTGGGAGGCTGAGGCAAGAGATTCACTTAAGCCCAAGAGTTTGAGATTGCTGTGAGCGACGAAATAAGACTGTGTCTCAAAAAAAAAAAAAAGAATAAAGGCATGAGCCTGGTCCTCAGCTACTCAACTCAAAGCCCAGTGGAGAAAGTAAACATGTCGATAGTATTGCAATTTAGTTTTACAAAGCTATACAAACTTCAAAATACATAGTATGTTAACTATGATGATAGAATAGAAAGTACCATGGGGAAATCTACCTCTCAGCTTGAGGATGAGAGGAATCTTTGAGTTGGAGGTGACATAAGAGCTGGGGTTTGTTCACCAGGTTTAAATCTGTTATCTTGGTAAGGGTAACATCTGCATAACATCTAAACTCATAATTTGGGATAAAGCTCTAAAAAACAGGCTTACCTGTTCTTTGAGACTTCAAGAAAGAAATGAAAGCAATCTGTCAGCAAAAGAACAGATCTGCCAGTTCAAGTGAAATGCAGCACAAGTATCCTTTTAATGAAGATGTACTAAAAATACTTTTACAGAGCAATTATGCTGCTGACAGTTCTTTGATCTCAAAGATTAAACTTGCTGTTACATATGAAAAGAATAAAGCCTAGTGTAAAATAACAATCAGGGTTAGTTATTAGGCAACAAAGGTGGCATATACGGTACTTTGATTTTCCCAAGATTCTGATGTATACATTAGGTATACATGTGAGTGGTGTGCTAACATTGCAAAGTATATGCTTCATAGATGAATGAAAACTGAATCTTTCTCAAACCAATTTTTCATTTCTTTTTTTTTTTTTTTTTGAGACAGAGTCTCACTATGTCATCCTTGGTAGAGTGCCATAGTGTCATAGCTCACAGCAACCTCAAACTCTTGGGCTTAAGAGATTCTTTTGCCTCAACCCCCCAAGTAGCTGGGACTATAGGCATCTGCCATAATGCTCAGCGATTATAGTTGTCATTGTTGTTTGGTGGGCCTGGGTTGTATTTGAACTGCCAGCTCCAGTGTACATGGCTGGCATTCTAACCACTTGAGCTACAGGTGCCGAGCCTCTTTCTCAAATCCAATAGAGCCTTGTTGTACTCTTGCACTGCTGTAGTCCCACTGAACTTTCCCTTCCTATTGGGTATCCTCTGACCTCAGGGCCTTTGCACTTGTCTTCTTATCTGAAACTCTGTTTCTTCAGATAACCCTCACTGGTCTTTGCTCAAAGCCCTTTTTCTCAGCAATGTCCCTATTTTAAGTTTGTAACATCAGTCTTCTCCCCCTGTCCTAGTCCTCTTCCACCTTCTAACATAAATAATTGATAATTAACCTATTTAGTTTCTGATCAGTCTTCCCCCACTAGAGTATAAACCATCTCTATACCAGTAGACTGTTCTTCATAATTAAGTAAATTTAGTTTTATAAAAGCCTTGTTCTATTGCCCTTATTGTGCCTTACATGGACATTTTGGAACTGCCTCATGTAATACAGGTTTTTTGGGACAGAGTAACAGTGAGACTGTATGTGGACATGATGTAACAGATGGAAGGTGACAGTTACTATCAGTTGAAAAAAGCACTTCTTCAGAAAGATCTCTTTCTAACGAGTGTGCAGAATGGAGCAAGGGGAGGTTGAGGTAGGGAAATAATAGGCTGGGGGACCAGTTCTTAGATGGAAGCATTTTGAATGAGAAATCTCATTCAAAATGAGAAGCAAGGGATGCTAGGATTTAGTGATTTGCTTTCTGCTTTAATCAGCTAAAAATCAGCAAGAACCCAAGGTAAGTTTCCAGTATTGAGAAGAATATAATTGGCAGAAATAGGACAAAAGGTTGTCTCATCTATACAGCAAGTCTCTTGGGTTCTTAAGACTCAAGAAATTATAATATGAGGTTGTGTATGTGTGCATGTTTGAATGAAAGGTTATCTCCATTGTGTAAGATGGAGAGGGAAAGGAGATTCTTTTTAAATGTCTAAACAGTGGTATCTGTCTCTTGGACATTTTTTGAAATTTCAGTGTTTTTGGTTCAGGGAAGGAGAACTAGATGGCATTCTGTGAATCATTCTAGTGTGTCCTTCCCCTAGGGTTGACACTGCCTTGTGGCCCTACACCCCCACCACCTTGTCCTCAGGCTGCATCTGGCCAGTGCCAGGTCTCTACCCTCAGAGCCAGATAGGCATAGTGCCAGCTGCCTACAAGCCCAGCCTTGGGTTAGGTGGAGGAAGATAAAGTAGAAGATAGCCCATGGGGGATGACAATGAGCTGAGAATATAAAGGAGAGCATTTATTCCCTGTATCCACCCCTGACTTTTTCCACTTATTGAATTTCTGTGTGTGTGAAGTCCGGGGAATTGTGGCTTAAAGATACTCATACCTGCCTGTCACAGTAGACTTCAGTAGAAAACTGTGAACTTGTGTAGCTGACCACAGGAAATCCACCTGTCTTCTTGAAATTGAGAGTAACAAACACTATTTCTTGCTTTCATAAATTTCCCATGAGCTGTTTTTCCCCTCCATGTGAGGCGAGGATTTGGCTCACTTATAAACATACATGCCTCTGCCCACCTCACCCTGTGCCCACCGCCCTCTTCTCACTGTTCCTCAGGTAATTGACTTGTTATTAGGGCAGAATACAGTAGATGCTTTTGTGTTCACATACACTCTTTTATTTTTTGAGACAGAGCCTCAGGCTGTCACTCTGGGTAGAGTACTGTGGCATCACAGCTCACAGCAACCTCCAACTCCTGGGCTCAAGCGATTCTCCTGCCTCTGCCTCCTAAGTAGCTGGGACTACAGGCGCCCGCCACCACGCCTGTTTTTTGATTGCAGCCATCATTGTTGTTTGGTGGGCCTGGGCTGGACATACACTCTTCTTTATAATTGGATTTGGGACAGAGTCAATCAGGGGTTTTGATTGCAAATAAGAGAAAACCAACTCTGAAATTACTGGAAGGATGTTGTGATGCAAGCCAACTTGCTGAGTTATTGGAAGGCTAGAGAAGTAGACTTCAAAAGGGGCAAGGACCAAGGGCATTCTTCAGAGAGGAGGATATAGATATTATGAACAAAATGCTGTAACCAGCCAGCCAGGGTTTCTCTGCCACTCACCAGCTGAATGACTGTGGGTAAGCTAACTTTCTGTTTTTCCGAAGATAATTATGTACAGAAATGCATTAATATTTGTAGAAAGTGCTCAGTACAGTGACTGGCAAGTAACAAGCAGTATAGCAATATGTGGTAAACAAGTGTTGCTAATTGAGCTTGTGCGTACTTCTGTTATGTTGGCAGGTGCTGCTAAATAAATGCCAGGTTTCTCTCTGGGCTATAAATTCCCTTCCATGCCACTTCTCTTCTTTGCCTGCACTAGCTTTTCTCTTATCAGAATTGCCAATCTTTATTTAAGGGCTTTGTTTCAGTTCTTCACGGTTCACTGAGAAACATCAGTTCTGGAACACTATTAATATGGAGGAGACATAAAGATCTCGGTTTCCACATTTGGGGCTTTAGTTTTACTTTGCTCCCCTTAGGGATAGTTTAGTCAATTTTTTCTGCCACCTTGTTTGTGTGTATTTTAACTGTGTTTTCATGATCACTATTAATACCCCTGTTTCTTTTTCTTCCCATTATTTTGTTAAATGAGAAAGACCCCCAAATGGAAACTCTTGTAGAAGATAAACCATCCTTTCTCTGTGGAGGCATTCAGAAGCCTCCCTCTTAAAATTGCAGCATTGATACTTAGAAATAAAAAGAATGGAAGATTTCTGCAATGCATGTTATTTTCTTTCAATTTGATTCAAAGAAAATTTCATCTATCCTTTGGTTGAAATAGTCTTTCCTTTTAGGTAAGATTGTTAAGAGTGTGGTTAGTCTGGAAAACTCAGACTGTAGTCTGTTTTATAGGAAAGCTTTACCTAAAAGAAAAAAAAAAGAAGAAAAATCAAGGCAGTGGCTCATGCTTGTAATCCTAGCACTTTGGAAGGCTAAGGTGGGAGGCTAGCTTGAGGCCTGGAGTTCGAGGTCAGCCTGAGCAAGATCAAGACCCGGTCTCTACAAAAACCAGAAAAATTAGTCATGTGTGGCAGTTCTTGTCTATAGTCTCAGCTACTCAGGAGGATCACTTGAACCCAGGAGTTTGAAATTGTAGTGAGCTATGATGATGCCACTGCACCCGAGCCCCAGTGACAGAGGCATTTTCTTCAGGGGAGATCAGTGACTACATACATCCCATGCATTGAATATGCTGTTGTGGGTTAGCGTTTCTGTCTCGTCCCTATTCTCCCCCCCACAAACATGCAGCATCTAGGTATATAGTTATGCAGTTTAGCCTGATTTTAATATGTAAGTACTTAAATATTTATCTTTTGTATATCAGTGTAGCTTAAAAAGAGTGGAGGCTAGCTTGGCGCCTGTAGCACGGTGGTTACAGCACCAGCGACATACACAGAGACTGGCGGGTTCGAACCTGGTCTGGGCCAGCTAAACAATAATGATGACTGCAACAAAAAAGCAGCTGGGCATTGTGGGTGCCTGTAGTCCCAGCTACTTGGGAGGCTAAGGCAAGAGAATTGCTTAAGTCTAAGAGTTTGAGATTGCTGTGAGTTGTGATGACACAACACTCTACCTACGGAGACATGGTTAGGCTCTGTCTCAAAAAAAAAAAAAAAAGGTGGTGCCTGTGTCTCAGTGAGTAGGGCATCGGCCCCATATACCAAGAGTGGTGGGTTCAAACCCGGCCCCAGCCAAACTGCAACAAAAAAGTAGCCAGGTGTGGTGGGTGCCTGTATTCCCAGCTACTTGAGAGGCTGAAGCAAGAGAATCGCCTAAGCACAAGAGCTGGAGGTTGCCGTGAGCTGTGATGCCACAGTAGTCTACTGAGGGCAATAAAGTGAGACTGTCTCTTAAAAAAAAAAAAGAAAGAAAGTGGAGGCTTTTTTCATTTTCATTGACAATTTAATATAAGACTTGGAGAATCATAATGAAATGCCAGCATTTAATTTGAGCATGTATCTATCACATAACTGAAAGGGCTCAAAGTTTATCTCACTTGGCAGGCAGGGTAGAGGGGTGATTTAAAGCATATATATATATATATATATATATATATATTTTTTTTTTTTTTTTTTTTTTTGAGACAGAGTCTTAATCCGTCACCCTGGGTAGAGTGCTGTGGCATCACAGCTCACAGCAACCTCCAACTCCTGGGCTTAAGTGATTCTCTTGCCTCAGCCTCCCAAGTAGCTGGGACTACCGGCGCCCACTATAACACCTGGCCAGTTTTTGGTTGTAGTTGTCATTGCTGTTTGGCAGGCCAGGGCTGCTTTCAAACCCACCAGCTCTGGTGTATGTGGCTGGCATCTTAGCCACTTGAGCTACAGGCACTGAGCCCATTTAAAGCATTTTGATTCAGCTGTGTACATGTATATATATGTTTGTGTGACCTGGGTAACCATTAAAAATGCTTCTTATTGTGGGTTGCAATAAAAAGAAGTCAAAAGCCTGTTGATCTGAGAAAACAGCTGCAGTTCCTTCCAATCGTATCTCTGTGCATCTTGCAGTAGGTTGCACCCTCGGGTGCAGTGGAGAGTGAGAAAGCCAGGGAGAAGGTGGTTAGAGATTTAATAATATATTACCTGACAGTTAATAGGACCGTGATTGTATATAAGTGTGTGTTGTCCAGCTTGAGATACACAGGACTTAGGTGAGGGTTATGTGAAAGGAATTGCCTGCTGTGAGTCATAGAATTAATTTGTAATTGGAAAGCTTCCAAAAACAAGTTTCCCTGTGTGTGTCAAGTCTCAGTCAGTAATAAGAAATGGGATTCAGCTGTTGAAAACCTTTTGTTAGCATTGAATCTTTACTACAGAAAGGTGGGTGAGAGTGGAGGAAGAAAGTGAATTTTCAGGAAGAGTAAAGTTCTGTTTTCTGTAGGAGGAAAGGTCCTGATTTTTACCTTCATGCTGGAGGATTTATTTGTAGGGATGACTTTTGTGCTGCATTTAACTATACTTATAAGAAGAAAACATGGGTACACAGTTGTGCCAATTAACTCCTGGAGCGTCATTTGCTCTTGATTACATTTCTAACTTTGCCATTTAAAACCTCGCAGTAATTAAGAAGGTTTGACAAGGTATTGAAATCTCTACGTGGCATGGGGGTATAGCAACACTTAAAGACAGAGTGTCCTGGCATAGAACCCTCAAGTTAGAGGCTTTGGAGATCGTAATTTCCAAGTATATTCATAATTTCAGGATCTATCAAATGTAGTTTAATTTTTTTTTTTTTTTTTTAGAGACAGAGTCTCACTTTGTCACCCTTGGTAGCATGCTGTGACATCACAGCTCACAGCATCCTCCAGCTCTTGGGCTTAAGCTATTCTCTTCCCTCAGCCTCCCAAGTAGCTGGGACTACAGGTACCTGCCACAATGCCTGGCTATTTTTTTGTTGCAGTTTGGCCAGGGCTGGGTTTGAACCGGCCACCCTTGGTTTATGGCACTGGTGCCTATTCACTGAGCCACAGGCGCTGCCCAATTTTGTTTTTAATTGTAACATACACATGACATTTACTATCTTAACCATTTTTCACTGCACAATTCTTTATAATACTTTATTATAAGTATGCTTTTACCCTGGATTTTTTTTTACATTTCAATTTTTTTTTTTGAATTAGCCTCAATGTTAATAACAGTATTCTAGGATTTTAACAACATTTTCTAAGATTTTTCATTACTTTTAGCAGTTTTCTTCCAATTCGTGACATTTGTACTATGTAATAGAAACAGAAGAAAAGCTTTGCTTGCCTGCTGACTGCTGTCACCCTTCTGAACATGCTATTTCTTTCTTGAATTTTCTTAGTCAACTCAGAATCTTCCATAACTTTTTAAAGGTGTCTTGAGCCTTTTATTTCAAGGGACACACATAAGATCAAACTCAAGAAGGTGTAGAGAAGAACCAAGATGGCGGTCTGTAGACAGCTTTCCACAGAGGCTTCCATCCAGAAGGAGAGTTCAAGGACAGAAATTTAGTAAGAAAGCCGATGGTTTGGATCTGAGCCAAAAGAGAAGGTCGAAGAATGCACATCAACCCTGCTGCGGCAACCTGTGACCCCAAGGATGCAAACAAAAGGTACAGAGCACATCGCCAAGCAGACGGGAGTCCCCTCCCCCATGAGAACGGCTTGCAGTACACTCCATACCTCCATACAAACAAGTGAGCAGAGTTCAGATGTCCTCCCACTCTACCCTACAGGAGAGACCCTCGAAAAACCAGACCTTCTTCCCCTAATGGTGCCATGGCACTCTCCTGCCAGGCATAAAACTGTATGAAGCTGTATATATTCTCTACCTGCAAGTTTGAACTCCCGACGCTCCCTTCCACTCTCACCCCGAGGTCTGGAGGCCTGTCCCCCACAGAGTCCAGATTCTTGGACATTTTCTTGAGGGGTGTGGGAGGGGTGTGGACGGGGTATGGACTGTTGCTGATCTGTGCTGATTTTCCGGGTTGGGAGTGGTGAGAGGAAAGTGAGCTGAGAGGAGGCCGAGCTGGAGAGGTGGTCCCCTGAGGCATGGAGCGGCAGCCACAGCTGCGGGAACAATGGCAGTGGGGCTCGAATCCCTGGGGATGTTTTGAGGAGACACTCCCAGTCTCTCTGGGTGGCTTCTCTGGTGGCAGCCACCAGCAGAGTGGATCAGGCAGAGGTGCTTTACTTAGCTTCAGAAACACCTGGCCCTCAGGGGATGAAAGCTGAGACAAAGGGCTGGAACTCACAGACTTATTCAGACCCATTTGCAGCCCAATAGCTGTGAAAGAAACAAATTCTGTGAACTTGTTCTGTTCTATCATCAACATCAATCAGGGAAAGGGCTGGAACTGAGTGAATCGCCCCAGCCCCTATCAAGTACCCAGGTTGTCAGGCCTCACCTCTCCCTGCCAAACAGTGATGGAGAGTGGGGGACTGGCTGAGGAGCCACAGACCTCCTTGTGACCCAGGGAGGAGCAAACCTCTGGAGCATCTGCTCATTGGAGGAAACTGGATCACAACCCAGCAGGGTTACCAGTGACTGGGTGTGACAGAGGGGCCAGGGGGGGAAGGAGGCATCAACCTTCCCAGACTAATCTACTTGCTGGGGGGGCCCTCCTGAGCTCACAGAACACCAGAACAAGTTATACTAGACCTTCCAGCAGAGCCTTGCTATCTAGTTGCCAGAGACTTTTTAACTCTTCCATTTGAGGCCGGTGCTGGATGGGACAATTGATTGGGACCCCTTCAACTGGCCCAATCACCCAATGACTTTCCAAAGTGGTACTCTGGGTGTGTGGTAGTGGGAAAGTTTGATTTTCCTTTTCCAATTGTTGCCTGTGGGAGGTGTGGGAAATTAACTGCTGGTATTTCTCCACAGCTCAGACTTCTCAATCCAGAGTAACTGATTCTCTAGGGTAAGACAGAGACCAGTTGAAAATAAGACAGAGCCACTTAACCCCACCACACCAAGAAGGTCCCCAGTTTCACAAGCAGTAGCACTGTACTGATCCTTGGCAAAACTCTAGGGGAAAAGGTACAGACACCAGTCCCAGTTTTCAGGCAAAGGACTGGTCAATCACTACTCCTAGAACCCCCAACCTAACTTGTCCTTATCTACTCCTCCAGCCAAATGGTGTAAAATAATCATGGGGCGGAATCAGCAGAAAAGCTCTGGAAACATGAACAACCAGAGTAGATCAACTCCCCCCGCCCCCCGAAGGAACAATTTGGCGGGCGCAAATGGTGGTCCTGTGCATAAGCAGATGGCTGAGATGTCAGAAATAGAATTCAGAATTTGGATTGCAAACAAGATCAATGAAATAGAGGAAAAGTTGGATTTAGAAATTCAGGGTGCATTTCAAAAATTGTCTCAAGAAGTCAAGGAATTCAAAGACCAAATGACCAAAGATCAGACACATTGAGACAAGAAGTTGCAGCCCTCAAAGATCTGAGAAACACAGTAGAATCTCTCAACAACAGAATGGAGCAAGCAGAAAAAAGGATTTCTGACATTGAAGACAAAGCTTTCAAACGCTCCCAATCCTAGAAAGAGGAAGAGAAATGGAAGGCAAAAACAGATCATTCTCTCAGACAGCTCTGGGATAACTCAAAGAAAACCAATATTTGCCTCATAGGGATACCTGAAAATGATGAAGTGGCGTCACAAGGCACAGAGTCTCTTCTTTATGAGATTATGAAAGAGTATTTTCCAGACATGCCAAGAGATTCTGAAATTCAGATAGCAGACAGTTTCAGAACCCCAGCATGACTCAACCTGAATAAGACATCTCCCAGGCACATCGTAATTAAGTTCACTAAAGTTAATATGAAGGAGAAAATTCTGAAAGCAACCAGACGCAAGAAATCTATAACCTACAAGGGGAAGAATATTAGAATAACTGCAGATCTCTCTGATCAAACCTTTCAAGCTAGAAGAGAATGGTCATTGATTTTTAATTTCCTAAAACAAAATAACTTTCAACCCAGGATCTTGTACCCAGCAAAACTGAGTTTCATTTATGATGGAAAAATTAAATACTTTAATGACATCCACATGTTGAAGAAATTTGCTATAACTAAACCAGCTCACCAGGATATTCTCAGACCTATTCTCCATAATGCCCAGCATAATCCTCCAACGTAAAAGTAAACTCATCCAGAAACTTTTTATCAAATTACAACTTCCACAGCGACAAAAGGATTAAAAATGTCCACTAGATTTTCTAAAAATGTATCAATATTTTCAATTAATGTGAATGTTTTAAATTGTTCTCTAAAGAGGCATAGGTTAGCTGACAGGATACAAAAACTTCTGCATACAAGAATCTGATCTTACCTTAAAAGATAAATATAGACTCAAGGTGAAGGGATGGTCATCTATATTCCAGGCAAATGGAAAACAGAAAAAAGCAGGTGTTGCAGTCTTATTCACAGATACAATAGGCTTTAAACCAACCAAAGTAAGGAAGGATAAAGATGGACATTTCATATTTGTTAAAGGTAATACTCAATATGATGAGATTTCAATTATTAATATTATGCACCCAACCAGAATGCACCTCAATTTATAAGAAAAACTCTAATAGACATGAGTAATTTGACTTCCTCCAGCTCCATAGTAGTTGGATATTTTAATGCTCTTTTAGCAGGGTTGGATAGATCCTCCAAAAAGAAGCTAGGTTAAAGAAATTTTAGATTTAAACTTAACCATTCAACAACTGGATTTAACAGACATCTATAGAACATTTCATCCTAATAAAATGGAATACACATTCTTCTCATCAACCCATGAAACATACTCCAAAATTGATCACATCTTAGGCCACAAGTCTAACCTCAGCAAATTTAAAAGAATAGAAATTATTCCTTGCATCTTCTTGGACTACCATGGAATAAAAGTTGAACTCAACAATAACAGGAATCTGCATACTCAAACAAAAACATAGAAGCTAAACAACCTTATGCCAAACGATAGATAGGTCATAGACGAGATTAAGAAGGAAATTACCACATTTTTGGAACAAAATGACAATGAAGACACAAACTATCAGAACCTCTGGGATACTGCAAAGGCAGTCCTAAGAGGGAAATTTATAGCACTGCAAGCCTTCTTCAAGAGAATGGAAAGAGAGGAGATTAACAAATTAATGGGACACCTCAAGCAACTGGAAAAGGAAGACCATTCCAACCCCAGACCCAG
>CAUYRH010103180.1:0-33130 GCA_963574655.1 Perodicticus potto | reverse complement strand
CACCCCTGGTTATTATTCGCCGGTGCGGTATTCAAATGGCCCTGTTTAATAATCATTCCACCCCCCCCCCCCCCCCCCCACGCACACTAACATAACTTAACTACAACGCTAAGGGGGGGGTGGGTGGTAAAGTGTGCTGCTCTCCAGCCTTTGGTTCTCGGTATTTGGATTCAGATGGGGCAGTCCTCTGAGAAGTGAAGCCGCTATAGCAGGCAGGGAGCAGACTTAACTGATCCCAGCAAATCGTTCCTTCCTTTTCTTAATCCCTCCCTGCTTATTTTAGCCGCTTCTCCATCCCGCTGGGAATACCATTCAGATCTTAGTCCAGGTAGAGCTGACGTCAAGAGATGGCTTTCGTCGATTTGACGTGTAAACACTCATTTCCATTCCGGCTGGGTAGGGCTGGGGCTCCACTCAGCCTGGAGACCGAAGCGCCTCACTGCGCGTCCGCCGCCGCCCAGCCTCGCCTCGCGCGCCTCCTAGTTCTTCCCCGAGCAAGCGGGAGCCAGGAGCGGTCCAGAGCCGCGGGTGGGAAGGGAGAATCTGTTTGGCTTTTCTCCTGTCTCGTTTCTCGCCCCTCTCTCCTTCCCACTTGTGTGCGAGCCGGCGTGCGAGCATGGAGCGGAAAGCCTGGCGCCTGCAGTGCACCGCTTTCGCCCTCTTTTGCGCTTGGTGTGCGCTGAACGGTGTCAAAGCCAAGAGGCAGTTTGTCAATGAATGGGCGGCGGAGATTCCCGGGGGCCCGGCCGCAGCGTCGGCCATCGCAGAGGAGCTGGGCTACGATCTTTTGGGTCAGGTAAGAGTTTTCACGTTCAAGAAACTTTCTGGGGCTGGAGGGACTGGCGGGACTGTAGCGCGGTGCTCCAAGTGGGAGTCCCAAGTCCAACTCTGCTGTGTTCAGAGTGGCAAAGAAACAGGGGCTTCTCCAGCTCTCGCCCTCCCCGCAGAGAAAGCTTGCATTATTTACTGTTGGTTCCGGGCGCAGCCAAGCAGAAGGAAGCCGCTGCAGCTGGGCAGAGCTGAGCTTTCACTGTTGGCGGCTGTGGCTTTGAAATCTGTTCCCGTGCGGTTGGGAAGAAAAATCCCCTCCACGCTTTTTCAAGGAACTTGAGATGCACTCCAGCTCTCGGCAACTAAGCGCCCGGGGAGAGGCAGAGTGCTCCCTCCCCCAGGAGCGCGCGGCGGCTGCGTCAGGAGCCGGCTGGCTCCTTCTTCTCAATATGGCAGCGTCAGCTCCAAGCCCCAATGCGGGGGACCAAGCAAGCTTGGGGATGACCCCCAGCAGCCTTGGGGATGCGCCAGAGCGCTGGGAAAGCAGCAGCTGCCGGGACTCGAGCCCCGGAGGTTGGGAGGCCGCCGAATGGCCTGGGGAGCTGGCGGGAGAAGAGACCGGGGAGGACAAGGGAACATTTCCTACCCCTCTCCGGGAGCTCCGGGTTTTCACTGGGAACTTATTAAAGTCCAAGCCTCCCAACTTTGCTCCAGCAACTGAACTGACTCCGGGAAAGGATCTATTTCTTTGTTTTTAGCCAACTGCGTAATCATTTCCCATTTCTCCGGGGTGGGGCTGGGGGTCCAGTTTACGATGGAAACTGTAGCCTGTCCATGTGGGGGCTGGGCTGATAGACAGGGGCAGGTGGGGCGTGAAGGCCGTAGGATAGAGACCTCTTAGCTGCGTGATTCCGAGGGGACTGCAGGGGCTGTGACTTCTAATCTAGTGCTTTCCTTTCCCTTGGCTCAGAATCAAGCCCTGGCCCCCTGCCTTTTAAGTTGGTAAGCTTGGAAATGGGGGAGGAGGGAGTTGTAAAACATTTTGGCGCGTTTTTTTCTGGAGGTGGTGATGAGACGCTGCTGAAGTCGCGGATGAGTAATCGGCGTGGGCGTTGGCGATTCCATAGATCCAATCCGCTGGGGAATACGCTTTCTCTTGCTAGAGGTTTCATTCTTCAACTTTATGAGCCAAACAGTGTTTGCAATGCCCGGCAGGCAGCAAACTCAATGAAGACTGTTCCCCCCATTCCCCGCCCCGGTCCCAGTAGACTGAGCCTTTTGCTGTCGCCAGCTCTCGCTGTGCCAGGCTCTGTGTTAGAAGGGAAGGAAGAAGAGGAGGGGAAGAAACACCCTCAAGGAATAAGAAATCTGGAGGAGGCTTAGGAGCAAAGAACTGCAAGTGAATGTACTTTGTATAATGAGAGAAGTTGTACTCGCAGTCTTAATATTTGTTGGTTGAAGGAATGAAGGTGGAAGGGAATTTGGGAGAGGTAAAAGAAGATGGTCCAAAGGAGGAATCCCTGCAAGGGGTTTAGGAAGAAGAGTTGGAAGTTGGAAGTTCCACGATGAGATTAGAAAAGGTATTTCAGAAACAGAAAACAGTGGGCCATGAGTAGTAAATCTGGTAACAGCAGGCAATTGTGGGGAATTGTTGAGAGAGCAGGTGGAACTGTGGGCATCTTGGAGGTCATACATGTCTGATGGGCAGCTGCTGTTATTGAACACTGGTGACTGTAGAAAGAGATTGAGAGAGACAGCAAAAATCAATCCCTCTTCTTTTTCCCACCTGTTAGCCCCAGACACACATCTAAACCTGGACTGTTCAATGTGAGAACTGCTTTTCACAATAAATAAACATATATCCAAAAAGTAAAAGACAATAATAAATTAGTGCTCTTGGGAGGGTGTTTGGGGAGGGTATGGCATAGCCAGAAAAAGCATTAAAAAGTAGTGGGGAAAAACTATCTATGTTTATATATGATTTGCAATACCATATTTTCCCTACCCATTGTTAGTTGAAAATACATTAATGAAAAAGTTTTGAACAAACTTAACAAAAGTTATTTTGTTAGAGTAATAATTCTTTGTAAAAGGCTGATAATTCTTTCCTGGTTCTGCTTATTTCTCCTTTTGCTGTGTATTACTAAAATAATACTAATTTAGCATTACAATCCTGAGTGCCTATGGCCTCCAGATAAAGCCAAGATTAAGGTAGTGACAAGAAGTAAAACCAGTTATTAGCAGAAACAGAACTAAGTATGGTTGGTCTCTAATAGGGATGGCTCCTGATCTCTCTCCCAGCTCCAGCTACAGCTCCCTGCAGATCCACCTGCTGAGATTCAGACTTGGAACAAGGCCTAAATATCTCTATTAAAAGATTCTCTAGGTAATGAGAAACACACATTTAAAGAACATGCTTCTTCTGAAAAAAAAATTGTCAATTGTTTGTCTGTTAATTTTAAAAATGCAGGGCTTCTAGAGGATTTGGTAGCTTTAAATTTGATACTGTATGAGTAAGATCTTGGTCACTAGTTTAAAAGAATAATGAACACAGTTCTGAATGGAGCAAAGGTGTTGATAGCTATCCAGAGAAGTATGGAAGACTTGTCCTAAATGTAGGAAGCTCTTTTCTGAAAGCCTCAAACTAGTAGAAAATCAAATGGTCACTAATAGTAGTTATAACAACTATCATTATTGATTCATTGGCTACATTTTTTTTTCAGCAACAATGAATTGTTTTAAACAAACAATTTAAATTTTTTTCTAAACGCAGCACTGACCATAGATAGCACCCCAGGTGTTTGCCTGTTATCCACCAATAATTGATTAAAGGAGTATTTTTTTCATTTTGGAGAAATTTCTATTCATACAACATTGACACGCAAAGCAAATGAAATGGAAGCATCACTAGCCCCCAAGTACACTGCAAGCCTAAGCAAAAATACCCTGAGGGTCATGTCAACACCTTTATCAGTTTTTCTTCATCATGAAGAAAAAAGTTAACTTCAGGTGAAAGGAATAGGTTTATTAAAAGTTGCCTTAGCCAGGTGTCATGGCAGGCACCTATAGTCCCAGCTATTTGGGAGGCTATGACCGGAGAATCACTTGAACCAGGAGTCTGAGGTTGCCATGAGCTAGGCTGACATCATAGCATGCTAGCCTGAGGGAACAGAGTGAGACTCTGTCTCAAAATAAAAAGAATAAATAAATAAATAAAAATTATTCCTTCCTATAGAAAAAAAGTTATGAAAAAAAAGAAAGTTGCCTGCCTCTAAGTTAGGTGGGTTTCAAACTGGCCCCTATAGACATGTTTGAGAAAGTGGGTTTTTATTTTAATTTTGTTCCTTTATAGATTGGATCACTTGAAAATCACTACCTATTCAAACATAAAGACCATCCCCAAAGGTCTCGAAGGAGTGCCCTTCATATCACTAAGAGATTATCTGATGATCATCGTGTAAGTATTATGCATTTGTCCTCAAATCAATAGCTGGCTCATCTGTTTTATTTATGATTTCTAATGAGAAAAAAAGCATTTTGCAAATAGATAATGCTTTTTTATTGTGATCATACTTGTTTAACTGCAGTGTTTCTAGTATCTTTCCATAAACTTATAATTGCACATAATAAGATTGGATTGGTTGAGCTGAAATATATTATATGTTGTGGTTATTTATTTAAAGTTATTGAAAATCAGGAGGCAACACTAATGAAAGTGCTGACAATACAATCAATAAGCATGCTATTATTATGCACCTGTTATGTACCAAGCACTTTAATCCCAATGTTGGGATGCCAAAGAAATATACAAACCTTGCTTTCAGAACATTTCCATGTAACTGAAAAACATTCTACCATTTATATTTGGTTTTGCTAAATAGGGAGCTAGTGTTTAGAAGAGAACTCTAAGTCTGTGTCTTCATGAGGCAAATGTTTCCATAAGTATTTTATTGTTTAATCCAAACCATTTGCTCTCTTTTTATCCTGGTTTATCTGGTCTAATATTTAGGCAATAGCAGAAAATGTCTGGAATCAATATGTGTGTAAATAGGGTAGGGATAATAGTGTACCTATTAATTTCTTTAAAGTCTGTTTTCAAGGTTGGAAAATACATTAATAGAAAATGTTGACTGTGTTGGGAATATTGCATTTTGCATGTACCTGAATTGCATATACAGTGTTGCCCTTTCTCAAGAATGTGCCATACTGAAGGAAACTTATTGCCATTGGCATATCTGTGTATATGATTTCTGCTGCCTAGGACTCTCTGGAGAATTATGGTGAGAGATCCTCTTGATGAGAGGATTAAAAATATTCTTTCCACTTCCTGGAGGGGTGGTGAGGAGTATTAAGGGACAGAAAGGTGATAAAACTGTTAAAAGTACATGAAATTTATGCAGACTGTAAAATAATTTTCTGTTTTATTCATTATGCAATGGATAGAATTTTAAGGAGGAGAAGAAGGTGGCAAATTATGAGGATAGGGAATGATTTGTCCTGAGTCACCATTGTTCAAATGTGAGCAACTAAGCACAGCCTGAAAAGGAAGCTGTGTCAGGACCCTGGACAGCAGCTGCACCGCTCAGTCACACCTCTCGCTGGCTCTTTTTGCCAAGCTACTGCTAGATGTGGAAGACCCAGTAAGAGGCCCTGAGTTTTACTTTAAAATTTCTCATCCAGTGAGGTCTTCCCTTACTCACTCCAAGGAATATGGCTCATGTATGTGGGCTCTGAAAAGTAAGACTACTTCCAACAAGGTTTGGAGAGAGATTTCCTTCTTTACCTAAATGCTCCTTCCATGGAAGTCAAACCGAGCTCCCTCTCATACCTGCAGGAGGTAGATGGAGGGGAGCACACCTACCTCTTACTGATTCTCCCAGGATTTCATAAAAATGACTTCATTCCTTGGTAGTTGGTTTTGGGGGAAACCCCAATGCATAATGAAGAGAGCTAATAATTTACTCTCTAACAAACAATAAAAAAGGAATTTCTATGCTATCAAAACTTATCCCAGGAATACTTTTATTTTAGGAAAAATCCCAGAATCATAGAAGCTGGCAATAGAAGGTTGGAGTAGATGATCTTTAACAATCTTTCTGGATCAAAGTATGATTTACAATGAAGTATATGATACCTATTATGTATAATAGAAAGACACTATCAATTTTTATCTATTCCATTTGTCCTACTCTTCTAGAGATTAATGTGTGATTCTGAGTTAATGACATTAATCATAACACTGTTTCCTATAATTGTATGTTTATCTGATCAGATTGTGGAGTGCCTCTTTTTACATTCCATTTCTAAAAATTGCTCTTGATTTTCATTTTATTGTCCTTTTTTGATGGAGGATAATATTCTTTCAAATTAGCTCTGCGAGATGCAGTGATAGTCTATCTTTACAAGTCTGTTAATGAAATCTCCAACTGTTAAGTGACCCTCTACCTTGAAGATTAGTAGTCGTTCCCTAGAAGCTAGCTTCCAACTCAGATGATGGGCAGTATTCCAAGCATGGAGGTATTTTAAGCCAAAAAGAATTAATCTTGAAAATACAAGCACTTTAAAAATAAATTATAGTGACTAATTTCTAGCACTCATGTCCCTCCCAAGGTTTATAATAGGTTTGCAGTATGTTTTATAATTGAAAATGCAGGGTAGTTTTAGTGGGTGGTTTTACCCTTTAGTTGTTAATTATCTTTCAGTTTTTATTTTTGGATCTGACTCATGAGTACTCTCACGTTAACAACATCCCACCACACCCTGGACTGTTATCAAGTATACAACAGAAAAGATCTGTTTTGGGTAAAAGGAAATAGTTATGTTGTCCAGCAAAATAAAAATATAGCATTATCTCATAATCACTATAGCTACAAGACAGTGCCCCGGTCTCCCAGGGCCTCGCGTCTCATAGAATCACAGTGCAGATGTGGGCAGGTGATCTCTGTCCTGTCAGATCTCCCTGCATAATCCATGAGGCTGGATTAATGGTCAGTGAGTGTGGTTAGAGGTGCTCACTCCTCACCCTGGTCTGCTTCTCATGTTAAGTGCTCTTAGACAGGAGGTTGAAGCACAAACAGTAACATCCTTGTCTTGTGTTATGCCATGTATTTGCAATTTCTATCTTTCCCATGCAAAGAAAAAGAAATTAATCTGTAAAAGCAATACAACAGCAGTCTTCGAAGTTTTTCCACTTGTCTACTCATTCCATTCAAGTAGACAAGTTTTCAGCTATGTAGCCCTGAAAACTCAATATAAAATTGGGCATTATGATCCATTTGCTGATGAAAGCAGATTGAACTTTTGCTTCTACTCTAACCACAGTGTAAATAATTAGAGGGAAAGATCATTTCACTGATTGCTTCTCTTCCCCTCAAAGATGCACTTTACTGTAATAGAAGAAATGTTCATCTCCTCAGTGGGCAACCCCTTCTTCTCACTGAGTTGCCAGTTTGATCTGCAGTCAAACAAAAATATTGTGGAGCTGCCTGAACTGTGATGCAAAGGGGACTGGATAGAGTTAGAGGGAGGTTGAATAAACAGAGCTGGCTGTTTGACTTTTGATTTTGTTACTATAAAAATACTTGCAGGTGGTATGGGTTGAACAGCAGTATGAAAAAGAGAGAAGTAAACGTGCAGCTCCGCGAGACTCAGCAGTAAATCTCTTCAATGATCCAATGTGGAATCAGCAATGGTACTTGGTAAGTACCTACGGAAGGACCTTGTGGGATCCAGGTTCTTTATACTGTTACATCTGCACCATGGACCCTTTCTTATGCTGGAGAATTTAGTAGAGGGCCATGTTATCTAATAATTAAGGCTAATGGGACTTACCTGGCTCTGAAGCCTTTGTTTTGTTGGGTGAGGGTGCCCGAAACAGAGAACTTCAGCTGTTGAAAGAGAAGGGTTTGTATCTTTTCCCCTCCTTATCTGGGGTAAATGCAGAATCATGTATCATAGAATAGTCGTTCCAAAAACAACACTTATGACAAGAATCTCATTTGGTTAATGTTAATATTGAGAACCCTTTTAAATTGCTCACAGTTTACAATGAGTATGACTCAGTATACACAGCCCTGAATGACAGTTCTTGCGTGATGGAGGTGAGAATCTGTGAAAGAGGCTGAAGGAAGGAGCACAAGGAAGCCTAATGCCAATGTCTAGACTTGCAAACCAGTCTCCTTTAATGCAATTACCAACTTTTTACTGGTGTGTAGGTGTTGGGTGGAGAAATCATAAGTGTTGCTGCCTGTCTACAATTTTACAGCACCCTCTCTCCAGTTTAATACTAAGTCTCTCAGGTAGCAGTGCATGTTAATAGAAGGGTGTATTGTTGAGACTATTACAAAAGATAATTTTTCATGACAACCATTATCTAAGGCTTAGCTTGTGGCATAATGAATGGAAAAAGGGATCGGTTTCTCTTGCCACAATCTTAACCTAAGTACTTGCTCTTTGCAACAAAAGAAACTTATCAGCTAACATTTGTTGTGTATTTATTGTGTGCCGGCACTATTCTAACTGTTTGACATGAATTAACTCACAACTACCTTATGTTGTCCCAGTACAGTAATATGCCCATTTAACAGGTAAAGAAACAGAGACATTGAGAAGTAGAACAATTTGCCAAAATAACACAGTTACTGGTGGTAGGACCATGATGCATGGTTCTGGAGGTTGTACCCTTAACAACCACAATCTATAATTGTTCCTGAAACTGATACAGAGGCCTTATCTGGCTTTAGCCAATAGTCCATGTATGGTTCCAGCCTCCTGTGACTCAGCTTCACATTGGCCTGGTAAATTCCCGTTCCCCCCACCCCACCCTGCCACACACACATACCTCTTTCTGAGGAGCAGCAGTAAGGGGGCGGCCCACTCACTGACACTTCTGACTGTTGATACTTACACATTTCTTACTGGCCCTTCCTCTAGCATTCTTTTACTGTATCTCTCTCATGTACTGGAAAATGTGCTTATGTCTGCCACCCAACTCTTCCCCTATAGAGTACCATACACTGTAACTATCAGAAAAATTGTTTGTAAGGGAAAACCCCAAATCTCCTGTCACAGATAATTACTCCTTAAATTAATGAACAATTCCTGATAAGATCATAGTCTCCTGAGCATTCCAGGTTCTACTTTTTCTTTTAGAAGAAAATTGTAACTCATCCACCAATAACTGTGTGTCAGACAATATATTATAATTAATATGTAATGTGAGCTCATTGTGGCAACAGAGAGTCAGGATTTGGGAGAGATGGAAACATCTCCCAATAAATAAAGCTTCAGATAGATGAGAAGCTTGAGTAAACTATTACAAATGAGAGAAACTTAAGGATAAACTTCTTTGAAGCCATGCATTTCAAAGAGATGGAACCCTGTTGATTCATCCTTTCAAGTCATTTTCCACTAGAACAAGTGGGGGAAAGCAGCACTGTGATAATTCATTTGGCTCAACTTTATTTTTCATCTCACCTAATGGCTCTCTTCTAAAGAGTAGAAGGACCCAAGGAAAAACAAAGATGGGTCTCCAGGTTGGAGCATAAGTTCTCACTTTATAGCAAACAAGTCATAATTTTAACAAAGCTTCTTTGCCTTTCTCTACCAGCAAGATACCAGGATGACTGCAGCCCTGCCCAAGCTAGATCTTCATGTGATACCTGTTTGGCAAAAAGGCATCACTGGCAAAGGAGTTGTCATCACTGTACTGGATGATGGCTTGGAGTGGAATCACACAGACATCTATGACAATTATGTGAGTCTGGGCTCTCCTCTGTCTGTGACTTAGGGAGCTGTCTCCATGGACAAAGTGCTTTCCTCCCCTTCCAGGGGATGCTGCTCTGATGTCAGCACTGCAATGATAGGCCAATGCTTTGCCCCTTTTCGCATCCTATCACCAGCCCATATGAACTTATTTTGTGCCAGTGGGCATGAAAGAATTCAGTGGGGTCAAAGAATAGTACAAAAACATATGTATTGGGAGAAGTGGGGGCAGTACCTACATCGATTAACTTACTAAAAGCCACTCAGACTCTGAGAAACTTGGTGTTTGGGGCTTTACCATAATCAGATCATTTCCAGTCTCCCTCCCACATCTTTTATGGGTCCATATCCCTGACTTTGTAAAGTATGTGAATGTGATTCCCCTCCATGCAGATTTAAAGTGAACACTGTGCAATGCAAATAGGCCACATTGAGAAGGGAAAAGTTTACCAGGAATGGGAAAATAACCAAATGAACACTATTTGCTCCATTATTTCTGCAGTTCATAATATAAGATGGACTCCATAATCTATCTCAGGCCTCAGGTCGGGAAGACAGACGTCTCATTGTTAAGATTGTCCTTTGTCTTCCTGGTGCTTCCCACCCACACAGCATTCGTCAGCTATAGCTGAAAGTGAAAGAGCAAAAGAAAGGGGAAGAAAAAGGAAAGATGAAAAACATTAGTGCAGAGTAGAAAGTAATAATTATTGAAACATATAGAAAACACTGAGAAGTAGCAATAATGATGATAGAATTTCTATGTGTAGCAATCTGGTTGGAAAAGGGACTGGGACCTAAAAGTTTATCCTGAATTTCAAGCACACTCTCTTTATTTAAATCACACATTTATTTACTGGGGAGGTTGAAGGAGATCACCATAGACCTGGGTCCCACCCCATAGCCATCTCTCTGTACCTATATTCATAAGACAGGTGAGTGTCAAAGCGTACTAAGTAGCTGTATGGTCTTAGTTAAGTTATTCAACTTCTCCGGATTTTATCATCTGAAAAATGAGACAATTGAACTAAGTAAAGAGATTTATTCCAGCTCCAACCTCCTATAAGCATCTATGAACCATAGGTTTTGTGACCTTCACTGAAACTGTGTCCTGGCTCACTTTGCCGTGTTCATCATCTCTGCCCACTGTGTAGGCATAATACATATTCAGTAACTAGGCCAGAAGCCCTAAAATGCAGGCTTTTGAGCTGTCAGCCAGGATGGAAAGGATGGGGTGGAGGGCTGGGAAGTGCTGCTTTTTTATTTTTTCTTTTTTTCTTTTTTTTATGACACCTCAGTGTTATTTTTGTTGTTTCTTTAGGACCCAGAGGCTAGCTATGATTTTAATGACAATGACCATGATCCATTTCCCCGATATGATCCCACAAATGAGAACAAGTGAGTAAATGTTTACTTTGGGGAAGTAAAGTACTTTAACATGCTTCTATCTCATTTGAGAAAATTATAAATTTGATTTACATTTCAGCTTTAGGAAAATGGTAATATGCACTGTCCATACCATAATATATGTTTTTTTGCTTTTAAAACTGAAACCAAAGCTTCCCTATTTATATTCCTTTGGTTTCTGGAACTCTATTTTCATTAAATTTCTTCCATATTTATATTCCTTTGGTTTCTAGAACTCTATTTTCATTAAAATTCTCCTACTTATCTTATGAAATTCTACCCTCTAGTGTTACTAAATAATTGTAGCTTTAGAAAGAATGTTTGGGCCGCAAAGAATACAAACTTTAAGTTTACTCCTCCTCAATTCCTCTATGAATCTTTTTACAATTATAAACATGCTTGATGTTACCCATAAAATCACACACACAAATGCACATGCACAGTGCCCATAACTTCCCGTGGTGGCTACGAGTAATGTCACCACTTCCCCCAGGAAAGCAGGAATAGATGGACTCCAGACAAGAGAGACACTCTTAGTGCTGTGAATCCAGCACGGTGTCTCAGCTAGTACCCTGCTCCAGAGTTCCCGCTGGTGTAAAGTCAAAAGGAAGAGAAAGGAGACAGCATCTGAATCCAGATTAACTGTCTCTCCATTCAGCCAGAGAGTGCTAAAGGCAGCCAAGAGTTAGACCTTCCACAGCAAGAGGCCCTAGCCCCAAAGAAATGTCCCCCTTGGGGCACCTGCACCTTCAAGGTGTTCAGGCCCACAGGAGAACTCAGCTTTGTTCATGCTGGTATTTCTCACAGACTTCAAGGAGACATTTAAACTTTCCTCTTCATTTCTCTACCCAGAAAGGACTTTCACCAAAAATCAAAGCCAAGGTCAGAACCAGGGCTTGCTGCTACAAGTGGGAGTAGAAAGGGCAAAGCAATTAAAAGCTCTAGGTGGACGTCACATCAGTCCTCACTGTCCTCTCTGGGTGGTTCTGTCTCCTGGACTGTTAAGCTAGTCGGGCTTCCTGTCTGTCGCCCCCCCCTCCCCCCCCACCCCGCCCCGGAACTCCCACGTGGCTGGTGCAATCTTACTGACTTACAGCTATTTCTTTCTCTGGGTGGTCCCCACCTCCAGAAGTCCAACAGACCCCAGGAAAGGGGGCTAGGGCCTCATTTCTGGGTGTATATTTCTTCCTTGGGGAGACGGAAAGGCTTGTAGGAGGTTCAAAGAAGGTACTGCTTTCAGTACCATTTATTTCTTTGAAGATTTGAGTAAAGGAGTTAGCCATAAATGCCCTGTAGAGCAGCGTTTGTCAACCTTTTTTATCTCTCAGCACGCTGGATCTACAGTTTAACTTCCGTGCCACACTTTAAATTATGTTGAGTAAACAAAAAAGTAAAAAGAAGAATATGTTTACTGTGCTTTGAACTTCTTTGACAAATAATTTAATTAATGATCTTTAAAAATGTTCCTGGCATACCTAAGTTCCTCTCATGGCACACGGTTGAAAATCACTGCCTTAAAGGTTAAAACATCCCAGTAACGACATAATAGGACCCATCTGCAGAGGTAAGTGGGCGTCTCTCAGGAATTTATAACAGGGCCCCACACTTTGGCCTATTTCTGAGTCAGGATAGTGCAGGACCAGGGGGAACTTCTGCTCTTTTTAGAGCACAGCTTTGGGATGTTAACCTGGGATACAGTCATGGTTTGCCAATTACCAGTGTAGTGGGTGACCTCAGGGAAACTACTTATTCTTAGAGAATGAGAACTCTCTTATAGAGAGCCTCTACCTCCCCCCACCCCAATGTTGACAAGGCACCAGCAAGGCCCTGTGTTTCTGAAAAGAACTTCCTAAAGAAACGTGTGATAAGTACTTGGAAGAAGTGGGCACCCTTCCAGAATGTAGTGAAAATAACAAGTTTTATCCCTCCCCTTGATTAAGGCTGAGAGAGAAGTCTGCGCCCAGCTGCGTGGGGACAGCTGTGGACACGCAGCTGGCGGCGTCAGCCCCTCCCTGGGCGGGTCCTGGGTCTGACCCTGGGCTCCTGTGCGCATGACTGGCGTGGTGGCTGCGTAGTAGGTGAACGCTCGCCCAAATGAAGTTCTGTAGAGTTTCTCTACTCATGGGAGTCAAGACTCAGACTTTCCCCTTTCCTGTCCCCAAAAGGGATACTCTCACAGCATTTATAATAGCACATATATATAAATATAATTCCCCCGACTCAGGGAGCTCTAGAGGCTGCAAGGAAGCAGCCCATATAATAATTGTTTTGTGCCTGAAACCTCTGAGCTTCCAGAGCTTGGCCTGCCGCCAGCCTCCCACACAGCGCAGAGGTATCTTGGTAGTAGCAGGGCACAGCCCCGCAGCTGTGAGCACAGACCTTGGAGGCAGACTTAGGTCTAATCTTACGTCTGCCACTTAATGCTTATAGTGGAGTGATCATGAGCAAGTTCTGTACCTTTATGCTTAGGTTTTATCGTCTTTTGAAAAGGGGTACCTACTTCATTAAGTTGTAGGGATTAAATGAGTTCATATGTATTAATATAAAAAGGTTAGACAATGCCAGGTACATGAAAAGAAGTTGATAAGTGTTTGCAGAGATGACTATGATGACAGTGACAATGACAGTGGTGATGATAAGGATCAGGCTTCTCATTTGCCAACAGGGATAAGCGTTCTTTCAGTGAGAAATCAACATGAGAAGAGTAATATCATTAGGTATGAGCAGCACAGGAGACAAGTCAATTTTCTGAGCTGTTTCGGAATCTGCTATTTAAATGTGACTCAGTGAACTATCTCTCAAGGCCCTCTTGACATGTATCAGAAGGTATAAGTAATAAAAGACAGAGTTACCCTTCTAGCGTGTTGTCAGACATAAATCCCGTAGGTTTGGAAAATGAATGGCTCCTTTTGTCTTGGCCTTTATAGCAATTGGAGACCTATTATCTCTCAATTCCAAGGGCATTGTTATCTCTCCAAACTATCTGTATTGCTGCTGCTCTTTATTACTATGTAAATGAGATGAATAAAAGCCACAGGTAAATGCTTCTTTGCAAATCAAAAGAGGAATCACTAAATAATAAAATCTTAAAAGTGCAAGTAATTCTTACTATTAAGCTGGCATGAATCTATATTTAGTATTTCAACACAGGTTACAGATTGTTTTTCTAGTTAAATAATACGTGACAAGGGTATTTTAACCATAATGATAGTAGTCTTTAAACTATCTTGTGGAATATTTTTTTAAATCAGTTTGTTTAAATGCCAGTTACAGCCTTTGTTCTAAGGTAATAGAGGGTTCTTTTATCTCAGCACCTCATTTAGGAAAGAAAAAGAGCTGCAGGTCTGTGAGAATGGCTTGGACACACTTTGATAAAGTCTTCCCTTCTTCTTACTTTGTGGAGTGGCAAAGGAGGATAAGAGGAGGAAAACACAACAACCATATTTGTACCGTGACCATGCTGCTACTTGCACTAGAAGATAGTCAGTTCTGAAGGATAGGAGAGAGAAATTGTAGGAGGTTTCACATCACATTGCTTTTTAGGACAGAGATACAATTCTGGGGATGTTTGTGAATAGGTTGAATCTGGTGGCTTAGGCTGGACACTTGTGCTGGACTTTTTGCTATACTGGGCCCTATCTCCCATTCTGTATAAATGGAGATGTAGACAGTGGTGATTCCGGAGGCACATTTTGCAGGGGATGACAACTGAATCTTCTACAGAGCACAGAAGGTCCCCCTCCCCCAACAGAGCACGAGCACAGAGCGCCTTCCATGTGACTCCACGTGCACACGCTGCTCAGGGAACGCCTGTGCTGGTCAGGACAACTTCAGTTGTCCATGAGAGAATTCTAACTCAAAAATTATGTGGGGATTTAAAAAACAACAACAACAAATCACTCAAGGGATGTTCTAACTTCAGAAATGGTAAGATCCAGAAGCCAGACAAAGATGCCATCAGGTCAGCCTGCACTCTGCCTCCGCCCCAGGGCTGCCCCCTCCACCCAGCTTTGATGGCAAATTATCCTCTTTACCTAATGGCAAAACCCATCTTGTTGAGACTTCTAGCCCCAGTCAGAGGTACAGGAACATTCTGGTCCTCAGCTAGTCTGCAGTGTGTCGCGAAGGTCTCAAGCTCCTGTTGGTACCAGACAATCCTCAGACATGTTAGTGTGGCATGTGGTCAGAAGGTGAGGAGGAAGCTTAAAGGGCCTTGGTGCTGTCATATCCTCCAGAGGCTGGGCCAGGACAACCTACTCCATGGCAGTCACTAGGCAGGAAAGTGAGGGGCCACTTCTGTGTCAAAGCGTGTGCAGCACAAGCCATTTCTTTGGAATTGTTTCTGAGTGTCAGAGTTCTTACACTAATATCAACAGCTGGCACTCGCTGGATTCTCACTCCCTGGCAGCCACTGTTCCCAGTGTGCCACACACATGAGCTCATGTGATCTTCACAGCAGCCCTTTGAGGATAAGTAACTTACCCAAGGTCACTCCACTAGTTAACAACAAAGGCCAGAATTCAAACTCACATACTTGGGCCCAATAGTACCTGTGCCCTTCATCCGAAAATAAATTTCCTCTAGGGCTAATGGGAGGAAAACCAGCCACAGGGCTGACAAAAAAGTTAATGTGTCTATGTGCCATGCATTCACTCATGTGCAGGACAAATGTTTTGTTCTTATTTTGTTTTATGATTTTTACATTTTTAATCCTCAGACATGGGACCAGATGTGCAGGAGAAATTGCTATGCAAGCAAATAATCGCAAATGCGGGGTTGGAGTTGCATACAATTCCAAAGTTGGAGGTAAGACAGAGGCTGTTCCTATAGTTTGGAGCTTTAATATGAGGCATTCAGTGCTTGTTATAAATGGGGGTAGGCTTTTGTTTTCAAGAAATGAGTTCCAAGCAAAACTTTCTGAGGGACCTGAGCTTGCTTTGCAAGCAAATTAATGGATACAGATTCCAGGAAAATGGATAGCTGAATATAGCCTACAGACCCTTGCAGGAAATAAATATTGAAATGTTGAATATCTTTGAACCAAATCTAATTTTTTCTATGTTCTGATTTAGAAGGGGTTGTTATTGAGTGCTTGCTAATGAAGAAGGACGTAAATTTAGGCAAAGACTTCCCCATCTCTCAAATCTGCAGAAGTTTTTACTTCCATAACAAATAATGGCTTCAGAATTTTACTTATTTATTTATTTATTTTTTGGAGACAGAGTCTTGCTATGTTGCTCAGGCTGGTCTTGAACTCCTGGCCTCAAGTAATCTTCCCATCTTAGTCTCTCAAAATGCTGGGATTACTGGTGTGAGCTACCAGCAAAACATTGTTTAAAATTTAGCCATTATATCAAGAAAGCAAAAGTTATCTTTGATAGCAAAGATGTGGAATATCTAATTATTTTAGTATTTTTATGAGTAACCACATGGTAAATTCCTTATTAGGGCAACTGAGGACTTGTTTTAAATTTTCAGATTAATGTGAGGATACAAACAATTAGGTTACAATGTTTGCAGTTGTTAGGTAAAGTACCTGTAGTAGTTGTGTCCCACAGCTAGGAGGTGTGCCATACACCTTAACATCATGCCCATTAGTTGGGAACACAACAATCCCCCTCTCTCGTCCCCTCTTCCTCCACCAACATGAAGTTGAATTGAGTTTTTCTCTTGTGTGGATGCATATTAGTTCATCTACTGGCTTCATATTGGTACTGAACACGTTGGATACCTGTTTTTCCATTCTTGTGATACTTTACTAAGAAGAAATGTGTTTCGCCTCTACCCAGGTTAATACAAAAGATGTAAAGTCTCCATCTTTTTTATGGCTGAATGGTATTTCATGGTACATATATACTATAGTTTGTTAATCCATTCCTGGGTTGATGGGTGTTTAGGTTGTTTCCACATCTTGTGATTATAAACTGAGCTGTGATAATCTAGGGCATCAAGGGCAAATGTCCTTATGATAAAATGATTTTTTTTCTTCTGGGTAGATACCTAATAATAGGATTGTGGGATCAAATGGAAGGTCTATTCGAGTTCCTTGAGGATTCTCCATACATAAAGAAACTATTTATAAGAGTTAGAGGAAACCAATGAGGGGCTAGCAAAGGTATAGGGAGATATTGCCATTTTTAGGCCTGAAGGAGCAAAGGGAAGGCAAGTTCATAGAAAGTGGAGGAGTGGTCATGAGGGAGAGCCACTGGGTGGGCTTTGACTATAACAGCAGAGCTCTTTTAGGTGGGAGGAACCAGGGAACTAGCTTTCCTCTCATCTCATCCTCCACCTACCTGCTGGTGTCTTCACTGGGACAGCTGCTTAAACCCACTGTTTCCAAAGGAGAGGGCTGGAAGGCAGGTCTGCAGAGGTACCTGCCTCTCCTTTGGGCACCCTCCCTGCCTCAGGCTTTTGCATTATGCTCTTAATTTAGTGTTTAGTTTTGCTTTCAAAAACTATACCACAAAAAAACAAAACAAACAAACAAAACAATTTTGGAACATGTCAATGACAATAAAATCCCATTGAACTCTACCTGAACAAACTTGAATTTAGTTATATATTCTTTCTTAGACATCACATAAATACACACCCTGGCATTCATAATGCCTCTCTCATTAATATAGGACACTTAGATTTTAAGTGTTATTCTAGATTCCTTTGATACTAACACCTTCAAAGCACTCTGTTCATTTAAAGAAAATGAAGGCAGAAGTGCAAACTATGTAATCAACTAGAAAAATAATTCACATGTTAAATCATGGTGAACTAAACAGCCTTAGCTTGTGAGGGAATCATCTAAGGGATGGGGAACCTTTGGCCTTGGGGCCATGCGTGACCTTCCGAATCCTTAAATGCAGCCTTTTCGCTGAGCCAAAATTTTACAGAACAAATCCTTTTAATGAAGGGATTTGTTCTGTGAAGTATGGATTTGATTGAGGGGCTGCACTTGGGGACCTGGAAGGCCACATGTGTCCTTGCAGGTTCCCCACCCCTCCTGCAATTCTACCTTTTAATGATCTAACCCCATGTACATTTGTAATAATATTTCTCATTTATTAGTCAGCTACTGTATGTCAATAATTTACCCTAAAACATGTTATAGGCAGTGTATCCAGGTGGTTCACAGGGAAGGACTTAGGTGCCAGTTTTCCAGGGTTCAAATCTCAGCTCCCTGATTTCAGGCTGTGTGGCCGTGGGCAAGACACTGTCCCCCTCTGTTCTCAATCTCTCCACCTATCAAATGGAGAGAATTACAGCACCCACTCACAATGGTTGTCATAAGGTTAGATGAGGTCATACATGTAAGCCCTGCAGAGTGGTGGCTGTACATAGAATATCTTCAATGCATGTGAACTGTTATCATCATCCCTATTTTATAGCTGAAGAAATTGAGATGCAGGGAGGCGAATGGCTTGTTCAAGATTACACAGCTAGTCAGGAGCAGAGCTGGGAATTTTTTATCTTCCAAATTCATTTTAACAGGTACAACTGTCACTCTCATGTCAGTTCCATGTCCACTTACTTTACTCCATAGCAAGTAACAGTGTGAGGATGTCAGACTGTGCTGCACTGCACTGAGAGCTGAAAGCTTGTAGCCAGAAATAACCAGGTAGCTGCCGATATCTGTCCACATTGCTCTTGCCTTCCTGGCCCTTCAATTCACGAGGGTGACGATGGGCAACAGCCTGTTGGAAAGCCCAAATAGCTACTTCATCTACCTTCTCCTGATGAAGAATCACTCCCCCTCGGGAGTGGAAGCCCATGGCAATGACTTCATCCTTGAGATTATTAGGAGAAAAGGAAGTGTGTGTCTTGAAAATGGTTCTTAGCAAACACATGAATGAATGGCCTCTGAGTTATTTTTAATCAGTGCTTAGAAACAAGAGTTCTTTCCCTACTTGCTCATTTCCTATTGTGGCTCAATCTTTCCAAGCTGCACAGTTTCCTGTCTAGGGTCCTTTGTATGGCACAGACGGGGCTGTGGCCATTCCTAGTACAGTCATTAGCAGGTGCATCAAACCAGGGCTATTTGGTGGGTCTTTCTGAAAGCTGTTCTTTCATTTGTTGGCATGGTGGTGGAAGGAGGGGTGCAACCATAATCACTTCTGTGTTCCAAGGATACTGTCCCTCTGTGACCTCAATCCCAAAAGCTATAGCTGAGAGCAGAGCCTTGAGTAGGACCAAAAATAAATAAATAACTGTTTGCTTGCTCACCGCATAGTATTATCTCTAAATAGACAAGAACACTTATGGAGGCAGTGACTTATCCTGTCCTTCTGTACTGTTAGCAGCTGGGTCACTGGCATTGGGGACATCGAGTGGTGGCCTTCGTTTTGAGTCTTTCAAGAGTCCTTTAAAAATATAAATATTCAATTTGGAATGCTTACATCACACTAGTTAATATATCCCTTACTTCATTTACTTAATGATTGTGTTAAGACATTTATACTCTACATGATCTATGTGTTTATGATTTAATAAGAAAATGAAATATAAATATTAACAACATTGTGCTTTTTCTGCATGTACATACTGACATCAACCTTTGTTGAGGTTGGTTTGTTTTGTTGTTTAGGCATAAGAATGTTGGATGGCATTGTGACAGATGCCATTGAGGCCAGTTCGATTGGATTCAATCCTGGGCATGTGGATATTTACAGTGCGAGCTGGGGCCCTAATGATGATGGGAAGACTGTGGAAGGGCCTGGCAGGCTGGCCCAGAAGGCTTTTGAGTATGGTGTCAAGCAGGTGAGATACAAAACACAGAGTCACATGAGACACAACTTGACCCTTTGGATAGGAGGAGAAAGAAAGAACACTTAGGTTATGTGGAAAGAAATGGCTGTGAATGTCTTAACAAAGACCTTTATAATTTTAAATGCACTTAGCCAAGTCATTCTTCCAAGGGGTGAAAGATAGAAGTTAACAGAGTTTTGCTTATTTGGGCTTGATGTTGAACAGAATTTCATCACTTTTAGGATATTTATTTTAAAAGTGCTTCTGGACATTTCTTTCTCCTTTCTTGTTTTCCTGCTGCTTTGGGGTTTTTGCACTAGGTAAACTCTGGCCCAGACTTCTTTCAGATGCCCTGAAAACCCATCCTTAAATCTAGAGGCACGCTGCCCTCCGCTGGGCTCTGCCTTGGCTGTGCTGTTCTGCTGCTTGGGTTTACAGTCTTTGCACACAGATTCTGAGGCCTTGCACTCCACAGGATGAAACAAAAGTAGAAACTTTGGCGAGCACACAAATTGAAAAATCACAGAAAGGGCGGCCTTGATGAATTCCATTCACTTGAAGAGTCCCTTTTGATGCAGCTGCAAGGCAGAGCTGAATAATGCCTGATTTTGTCATTCTATCCGTCAGCCAGAAGATTCGAGCAGAGAGAGAGGAAGTTCAGAGAGGCAAGCACAGTAACATAAGAGGAGCGGGAAAAGATGAGCGAGTGCTAAAGGCTAGATTAAGAATCCACGTGATAAAGAAAAGATAGGAAAGTGCATGCTCAGCCCCACTCCGGAGAGGGCCCCGGGACCGCAGGGCCAGAGTCCAGGGGTGGGGTGGGGGTGGGGCTGGAACACACAGTATCGCGACATTTCCAACACTGCTGAACAGCCTGGAGTTGGAAATAGACCCCGAGTAACTGCCTCTGAGAACTTCGCAGGGTTCTCAGAGAGAGCTCTGAGTGTGCTTGCTGGGGATTTTATTGGGGTGTGACAGTGTCTGCCGTGGATAATATTAGGTGCTGTGTGTTTCGGCTTTTCCATTAGGGAAGACAGGGGAAGGGCTCCATCTTCGTCTGGGCTTCCGGGAATGGTGGGCGACAGGGGGACAACTGTGACTGTGATGGCTACACAGACAGCATCTACACCATCTCCATCAGCAGCGCCTCGCAGCACGGCCTGTCCCCCTGGTACGCTGAGAAGTGCTCCTCCACGCTGGCCACCTCCTACAGCAGCGGGGACTACACCGACCAGCGTATTGTACGTCGCTTCTGCCTAACTCTCTGCTTAGGGACCCGAGCTCAGGGTGCGCTGGTGACCCTTGGTGACAGGGATCTGCTGCAGTGCACTGTGTCAGGACTCCCTTTGCTCACTTGAAAGGCTGCCGTATGTTGGGAAGTTTATTCTCCAGGGATAATGACGCTTCTGCCAAAATGGTCTTCCTCTCTGTCATTTTTAAACTCAGCCCCGAGAAGCCACCAATGTGGGATAAGAAATCCCCCACGCCAAACCTGTCACTCTCACACAGCCAAGACTCCAAATGTCTTTTCTGCTTGTCTGAGGCCTCCCTGGAAACAGCCTTCAAGGCAATTTTGGGGCTGCAGGGCTGATCCTTTAATAACAGGGATATAGTCTGACTTGCCCTTTAGCAGATGACAAAAATACAGAGTCTGCGCCAGCGATGTCTCCTAAGAATGGATGGCCTGCAGGAAAATAACACTCTCAATTTCCCCTGAGGTGACCTGCTGGGATCTGGGAAAGCTCAGCGCCCTCCTCCGGCCCACGCTCATGGCCACCTTCACTTCCATGAGTCAGACTGTCAAGGGCAATTATTGAATTTCCCTTCAAGGGCACAATGGTAAAGGGGCATTTAGGGGCTTTGACAACAAAGAGAGGTGCTTTTTAATCTAAAAATTTAAAGACACAAATTTAACTCCTGACACGGAAAAACAAACTAGCTGAAGTCTGTAGATCATAGTATCAAGGAAACAGCAGGTTAGGACCCAGTTAATGAGTGAGTCCCATGATAATTGCCTAGGAGTGCGTAATGTTCCCGTTAATGGCATCTTACCAGAATGGTTAGACTGAGGTCCTCGCCACACCCTTCTGCACCTCTGCCTGCTTCTGCAACCTGGTTCACACAGGGAGCTTCCCTCTCATGCCCACACCTTCAGTTCCTCAAACCACAGACAGTGACATTCTGCCCAGGGGCTCTTTGGAGCAGGCAGATTTTCTAACCTTTGAAAGGGGCATATCAGACACTTCCCCCACCTGTGCTCTGAGGTCCTGGCTGTTGTCCTCTCACTGGGTGTCCAGAGCTGCCTTTAGAAAATGGCCTGTTAAGCATTAGCATCCCCCTTTCATAGCCCTTTTCTGGGCTACCCTGCACTGAGGCAGAAAAAAGATTTTTTTATCTTTGTAAAAAATCCCTCCTTAGGTAAGCCAGCCCGGGGAGAGACAGCTGGTAGATTCTATTTGAGACAGTGGCAGGAACACGGACTTTTTCTTACGCAAACCTTGTTCTCAGCAGTCATCTCTGGAGGCTCACTTGCGTCAACAGGTAAAAAGGGCAACCTTGCTTCCGCAGCCCTCCTAGGAGCGGAGCCACCATCACTCGAGAAATTCAACGATTGTAAGCGGGAAGCCAATGGAAGTGATAATAGAAGGAATTATTTTTTTACACCTCCCTCCCACACATTGAGATCTCTAGCTAAGAACTGTAATGCTGGAGCCGGGTGGGTGTCTCGTTAGTAATCTTTTGGGCCGACTTCTTGTTTGAGCACAGTGCTGTGGTGCCTGCAGGCAGACTGATCGGAAGTCTTTGGGGTTTCTTCCTTTCAGCTCAGCAGCTTACCCTAAAGTTGGCCTAGGTAATTCGTTATGTGCCATCCCATGATGTAAAAACACTTTCACAGACAGAATCTCATTTAAACCTCAGAACATGAGTCAGGAAATACGAATCTTATTTTACAGATGGGGAGGGAAACTAACCATTTGCTCGTGGGACACAGCTAATAAGGAGCAGTCCTAGGACGCAGAACTAAGGGCAGCACACTTTTCATTTTGAAAACCTGCTGTGTTCATCACAGTGCAGATGTGGACACCAGCTCATAGGCATCAAATCTAGTCAACAGTGAGTGCGAACCAGACACTGAGCAAATTTTGTGCTGTGGTTGAAGCGGCTGAGACCAGGCTGGCTTTGCCGCCTCCGGCTGAAGAGGCAGCCACCTGTCAATCTGAAGGCAAAAGGGAATTTTGTATGAGGCAGAATTTCTAAATATGCCAGACCAAACACAATGGACCTGATGATTAATGGGCCAGCATGATTCATAGTGATTTTTAAACAGTTCATTTTTTATAGACAGCATTTCATTTGGGAATCTCAGAAGAGAAAATATTCTTGGTGGGAGTACTTCATCCCCAGAAAAGGCGTCTTGTTGCCAGAATTATAGACAAGTTGCACAGAGAGGACGGTGAGCTGAAATACTAGCAGATGGCAAACATCCGTCCGTGGGGTAGAGGAGAAAGTGGGGAATTGAGTCAGCAAGCTTCCCGGTCACAGCAGATGCGGCCCTTGGTACAGCCAGGCCCGGGGCAGGCTCGCACCCCTCACCAGTTCTCCTGCCTTTCTTTCCTTGGTGCGGTCCAGACAAGCGCCGACCTGCACGACGCCTGCACGGAGACCCACACCGGCACCTCAGCCTCGGCGCCGCTGGCTGCTGGCATCTTCGCTCTGGCCCTGGAAGCAAAGTAAGGCCCCCAAAGCTTCTCATTGCCTTTACCAAGCCCAATTTCCCCTTTTCTTTTTAATACCACATATTTTGTGAATACATGGTTGCAGATGAAATTTTGGAAAACTACAGAGTAATAATAATCATAAGCTCTCTTCTTGCCACTTTGAAATGACCATTGTCAACATCTCAGTATAGCTTTAATACTGACACATCTCACAAAATTGGGATCATAATATAGGCATCATTTTTTAATTTGTTTTAATCCACTTCATATTTTTATTTTATATATTTTTTGAGACAGAGTGTCACTCTGTCACCCTGGGTAGAGTTCTGTGGCGTCATAGCTCACAGCAACCTCAAACTTCTGGGCTACAGTGATCTTCTTGCCTCAGCCTCCCAAGTAGCTGAGACTGCAAGCACCTGCCACTGTGCATGGCTAGGTCTTTAGTGGAGCAAAAACATAGCTCTTGCTGTAGCTCAGGCTGGTCATGAACTCCTGAGCCTAGGCGATCGACCCACCTCAGCCTCCCAGAATGGCAGGATTACAGGCGTGAGCCGCTGCACCCGGCCAAATCCACTCTATATTTTTAAAGTAAACGCTCATTGACCTCAGTGTCCCTTGATTTTTAAAAACTCATCTTTCCCCTAAATCTTCTTCCCACTCAGCTGAGAGTTTTTCTCACTTCTGTTTATTCCCATCAGGCAGGATTATGTCCATATAATTTCCTGTGTATAGTATTTTTGTTTCTAAAAATCCTTTTTTTAAAGCCTACTGGTACTGGAGCTGATCTAATCATGTGACGGGGATGAAAGTCAAAAATAGGACTTTTATATTTTCATAATATTCCATTTCAGGAATGAAAATTTTATTAAAGTCATCTAATCATGTTTAAACATCCCATCAATATTGTCATCTGTGATAAATGCCTCAGAATAAATACTTAGAATTGGAATTCCTGGGCCAAAAGTCAGGTGTGTTTTAATGATTTTGATACATATTGATATTCCCACCAGGTATAGCAGATGAAATGTCAATTTCCAAAACCCTTGCCCAAACTGCTTTTATTATCTTTTAAAATGTTTGCTATACTGATAAGTGAAAATGGTCTCTCATTTCAATATGCTTTGATTTCACTACTAATGAAGAGCAATATTTTATATCCTTTGGCCATTTGTGTTCAGTGATTGCTTCTTTATGGCCTTGATTTTATTTTATGGCCTTGCTGCAGAAAAGCTAGTTAGGCTTTGTCTGTTCGACATTTACCTTTTGATTTCTTATCCATAATTGTTAACAAAATGAGGTTAATATGTGTACATATAGTTATGTTTTTCAGTCTGTCTTTAAGGCTTCTTCTTTTGCTTTTATGCTCAGAAAAATCTCGACAACCCCAAATTATATAAAAATTTGTCTGTATGTTTATTACTATCATTCCTTTACCATCTTTAAACTAAATCTCCCACCCCTGTCCCACATTTATTTTGGTGTGTGTGATGTTGTGAAAAGATTTAACATTTTTTCCTTATAGGACTTGCAATAGTCCAATACTTAACACAGAGGAAAAAAATTTAACTGTCTCACACTGCACATCCACGGCTAGTAATTTGGCCGCATTTCTGCTTTCTGATCTTGTATGGCGACAGCAAGTCTTTAAATGTCAAGTCAGGTGCTAAGGTTGTATATTAGAAGAAGTAATTCAACTTGTAAATGTAAATCTCCTTTCTAATAAGAAGACTATCCTGGAAGGAAGAACGCATTCTCCAGAGAGAACACAAAGCATTTTTTCTTCATGCCACATGCAGGAGACTCAGTTCACAGCAGCAGATGAGCAGAACAGCGTGGCCTTGGCCACAGCTGGAAAAGCCCTGAGGTTGATGAGCCTTTGTCCAGGAAGGGCTTCCGTGGAGATGTGACACAGGTCCTGAGTGTCTCTGCTGCAGGACCGCAGTGCCTAAGCAAGACAAGCCTAGCAAGAGGGGCTGGCATCTGCTTGGAGGGGCTGGCCAGATGTCAACAAGGGAATCAAAAATCCATGTGCTCAATTAGAAATAGATCTTGGACCCTACAAAAAGCTGCGTTCAGAATCTCAGTTCACTTATAATAGGAAGGGGATGGACACAGGGACAAAATCTGTGAACACAAGCTAAGACCAACATCAACAGGTCCAAACATCCTTCATGAAAAAATAGTCCCAATAGTGAGCGCTGCAGGGACTGCTTGGCTTCGAGTTCTAGCTGGCTGTGCCACCAGCTGTGCGGTCCTAGGGGAGTTACTTCACATGCTCTCTGATGTTGTATGGACAGGGCACATCTTTAAGTGTCTTTCCATCTACAGAATGAAGAGGTTAAATCAGACCATCTTTTCCCAACTTCTTTCTTTTGTAAGATTCTCAAAGCTGAAATTGAAGATGCCAGCATGTCACATGAGTTCACATTGGTGAATGAGAGATCTGTACTACAAGGAAGTCAGTCCAGAAACAGGGTTATAATATTTATGATTTCAAGATACAAACTATTAAACCCATGGAGCTGTTTAAAGGAAGCCATCTTAAAAAGTTTAAGTCTCAACCTGTGGGTCGCGACCCCTGTGGGGGTCGAATGACCCTTTCCCCTTTCACACGGGTCACCTAAGACCATCAGAAAACACATATTTCTGATGGTCTTAGGAAGCGAGACACCCTTCCTCATGTGTGGGGGTCACCACAACATGAGGAAGTGTATTAAAGGGTCGCAGCGTTAGGAAGGTTGAGAAGCACTGGTAGAGTTTTCTCCAGCCAGCAACTGCCAGATGCAGGGAAACCTAACCAGCCATGCCTGGCCTTCCTGACAGGGGCCGGTGCTGTGGGGACGCCAAAGGGCCCCTGATCCTCGGCTTCTCTGCCACCCACGGGAAGAAGAGGCGCTGTGCTAGGCCACACATTAAATGCACAGACACTGACAAAAGCTGATGAGCAAAGAAAAGGTCCGTGCATACTTTCCATGATATCTGACATCACAGATAAGCAAAAAATATCTTCATATAATCCTCTTGTAGCCTGTGGGGCTCGGGGTGGACACCCATTCGGGTTTTTCTGTATATATAGGAGAAAAGGATCTAAGAATGACCTAGCCTCATTCATCTCAGTCTCTGATGGACTATTTCTAAAGCAGGGGCTCCATTGCTCGGAAATACACAGAACACTTTGCAACTAAATGCACAAGTGCTTCTAAGTGCGCACATGGCATTTTTCTAGTGAATGGGTTGTAGGTTACACCAGATTCTCAGTTGTACAATACATTAAGAGTCTGTAATCTCCCAGGTGATTATCGTAAAAATTTAATTCTCTTCATGTTGATTCAATTTATCAGTAAGATGGACATAATTGATCTATCTTAACATTTTTATCCTTACTGCCAAAGTACATAGAGATTATTGAGATGCCTGTTCTCAGCTGGGCAGTTTTCTGAACACTATTCAATTATCTGTACCAAAACTGAGTGCCGGAGTTTCTAGAGGTGTAACCAAGCTTTGTCTCCAGATATTCATGAATGAAAGAATCATTTAACCACGTGCTATCCTTTAAGAAACAACTGTCAAGACTGAAAAACTCTAGACTAAACCTTTCAAGAGCAATGACATCCAGACCAGGCGCAGTGGGTCACACCTGTGATCCCAGCACTCCGGGAGGGCAAGTTGGGTGGTTCACTTGAGCTCAGAAGTTCAATACCAGCCTGAGCAAGAGTGAGACCCCGTCTCTACTAAAAATAGAATAACTAGCCATAGGAGGTGACGGGCACTTGTAGTCTCAGCTACTCAGAAGCTGAGGCAGCTCAAGCCCAGGAGTTTGAAGTTGCCGTGAGCTATGACACCACAGTACTCTACCCAGGGTGACGGAGCAAAATTCTGTCTCAAAAACAAACAAACAAAAAAACCGTATAAGGCCATCTAATATTTATTAGGTTTTTACTATATGCCCAACACTGAGCTAACCTCTTTACATATAATATTAATTCTAATACTTATAACATTATTATGACATAGAAATACATTTTACAAATGAAGAAATTGAGGCTCAGACAGGTTGAGAAATGTAACCAAGATTTCACAAAGAGATTCGAACTCAGGTCTCTCCACTGCCAAAACCCATGCTATCAATCAGCTACTCCATTCCCCTCACACAGCCTCGTGAGGTGGAGAAACTGTTGAATGGCAGCCTATCGTCCTCCCCTCAAACAAAAGAGGGTTAAGAAGATTGAGGCTGACAAATGGACATGTGTTTATAAGTTTCCCATCACAAACAGACTACCCGATATGCTGTATTAAATGCAATATAGCTAGAGTGTTGGGGATGAGAACAGGAAAAGGAAATAGAAAGAATGGTTTCTGGCTGAAATATGTACAGAGGAATATTTTCCTTCCTCGACAAACAATGTTTCTCAAACACCAGCATATGCAATAGTTACCTGGGGAGTTTAACACGCAGATTCCCAGGTCTCTCTCCTAGAAACTTAGAGTCAGAAATTTCTGGTGCGTGGCCTAGGAATGCTCCTTTTTAAATACTGGGAATACCTTAATCAAACTTTGAGAAACAATGGCTATGAAGAGTTAACTTTTATGACTGGATTTTCCTCCAATCCCGTCCAGCTGTGATTGTGTAGCTACCCAGTAGAATAGTTAATAGTATCCTTTGATATTTCTACTTAGCATCTTGGAGATAAATATACTAAGAGTAAGAGGGCGGCGCCTGTGGCTCAAGGAGTAGGGCACCGGCCCCATATACCTTGGGATGGCGGGTTCAAGCTGGGCCAGCCCAAACTGCAAAAAAAAAGTACTAAGAGTAAGAGAGAGATAGGAATTCCCTGCATGAATGCCCAAGGCACTATTGTTATTATGAAGTGGGTACACCTAAGAGAGAAACTGAGCAACTGCCTCAGTCCCCCAGGAGAGGTGAAAACAATCAGAATAATTTTTGACGAGGAAGAAAAATTCTAAACCATTGAATCCCTTCATATCGTTGTAGATAGGAAACAAACAGATGAACCAATATTAGCATCTGGAGAAAGAGAAATAGACTTCCAATACCACCTGAAACCTTTGTGGAAAAACAAATCATAACAACCAAAGAAACGTTGGAAAATCCAAATTAGAAAATCTTCAAGAACTAGGCTCATTTAGGTGTAATAGAAACTGAACCAGGTAGCCCCTAAAACTTTTCATTCTAGAATTTTATCTGCAGATTACTTTACCTGCATCTTTTCTAATTAGAACCAATGTTTAATTTCAGCATTTAATTCTATAACCTTTATTTTCTATAAACATATCATTGATTAGCAACCCAATGTAGTTTTTAAAAATTTAATTCCTGTGTGTACTGTTGAGTGCTGGCCAACAGAGGCCAGCTGTCAGGGGTGAGCATCAGTAGCCCCTTTCTTTCTGTGTGCAAAAGTGTGCAAATGAAGAATGGCTCTGTGAAGAAGATAGCTTTAATTTTCCTAATTGTATGACAATGAAGCTCCTTGAATATTTTGCAAAGCCTAGATAAAGAAAATTTAAAAAATGAAACCTACAAATAAATATAAAATAAGTGCTGTACTGTAGAGATGCGGAAAGCGTATGCTCTGTATGATTGGCGGGTTGTCCACAGCTGGCCTGCAGCACCTCAGTACCCTTCCTCGCCTCCTTCCAGGCGCACGCCCGTGTGTGCTTACGATCCAAATGAGAAACTGGTGCGGGTCATTGGCACCTTGATAGGAGGATTTTACCTAAATCCTTTCAAAAGACAAGGAAATGCTCTATAGGACAGAATTAGTTTCTACACTGTGGAAATAACCCATTTCTCCTCAGTTAATGATTCCTGAATGTGGGATGTCCAAAAAACGAAAGAAAACCTATAAAGAGGCACTTCCAATAATAGCACAATCCTCTCATAATAAATGAGTCAGCTCAGGCCCAGAGAGGTACGATACAATGACTTGCTTAGGGTCACACAGTCATCTGGGTAGAAGGCACTAATGTCCTTTCTGTCACTCCCTCTTCTGACCCTATGATTTGAAATGACTTATAATTGTCTTGATGGGTCATGTGCTTATAACCTTTCTGCCAACACCTGTTATTTTCTTGTAATCTAGAACTGGCTACAAAGTTAATTTTTTTTCAGATTGAGTATAAAGTCATACCCTTCCCTCAGGTATTTTGATGAGTAGGGTTGGAGTGGGACTCAGGAATTTTTGTTATTCACAAGTGTATCAGGTGACCCCACTGCAAGCAACCTGGGACCCCCTGAGAATCCTGGAACCTGAGTCCTCCCAAGGCCTCCACCCACCATGCTCTGGGGAACAGTGCTGTGTGTCAGGAGCTCAGCTGAGTGGAGCAGTCAGGAGTCAGAGCAGCCCCTTAAAGCAACAAGCCAAATGACAGAGTGAAGATTGTAATCACGTGATAAAGAGGCATCTTAAACTGGAGAAAACACCAGCAGCGTGCCCTGTTCTATTTCCCCCATGGGAAGGTGTGTGGGTCGGGTGGCTGGGCACAGGCTTGAGGGCCGCCTCACTGTTGAGTAGCCCTGAGCAAGACTCTGGCAAGTGTATGGACTCTGGGGAGGAGGGGGCAGGGAAGGGAAGTGGTGAGAGCAAAGGCTGGGACTGGTATTGAGTCAGGTGGGGAACATGCCTTCCTGTCTCCCCTCCTCCCTCCATAACAAGGGGGGTGGAGGTGTCCCACAATTTCTGCTCTACACTTCAAAAAGACCTAGGAATTGGGTGTTACCTGTGGCTCAAAGGAGTAAGGCACTGGCCCCATATGCCGGAGGTGGTGGGTTCAAACCCAACCCCAGCCAAAAACTGCCAAAAAAAAAAAAAGACCTAGGAGCTAAGGTGTTTACTGGGCTAGGAATGTGAATATGGGAAGAATGCTGAGGGGCAGGTCCTGAGTCCTGGCCTATGATTGCACAGCTGTGCACCTTGTCCGTTTGGGGAGGGCAGCTGCTCATATAGCCCACCAGGTAAGGCCTCTGTAATCACCTATGGTCAGGCCCAAAACAATCACACCCAGGGTTTTAACTACTAGAGGGACTCCCCCATGTTTAGGGACAGACACTGCCTCTTTCTTGTCACCGGGGATTGTTTAATCAGTACATCATGTGCTCTGGGGAGAAGGTAGATTCTCCTGGGGACTGCTCTCCAACCTGATGGTGAGATTTGACTAAGAACCTAAGCAGGGAAGTCTTGGGCATTTACTTCTTAAATGATGCTTGGTTGGCTTCAGGGGAACAATGTAGGTCTCAAAGTCAAGGAAAAGCTTGAGATTGTGAAAGAATCTGAATAATGACTAACAACAGTAAGGTTTAAAAGCATATTTGGGGTTGGTTAACACTTAGGCCCTTTCAATCATTAAACCAAGCGACATTTACTAAGCTCGCAGCCTGAGCCTAGCATTCTACCGGGTGTTTGGCGCACATCAGAGAACAAGATAGACAAAGATCCCATTGCCTGTCATGGCTAAATTCAAACTAGGGAGACAGACATTAACATTAATAATACCCAACACAAATGAGTTCCTTAGCATGTTGGAAAGTGACAATGATGCCTCCGAAGAAAGGACTTATATAACAGTGTAGGAGTGCTTGGGAGCACAGGAGGAGACTCAAGGTTTTAAGTGGGAAGGCGTATTATGATACATTATAATACATCGAGCAATCCCGTGCAACTCCACTTTATCTTTATATTATTGCTCAGTTAATCATACCTGCACTTATGATTTAACCATTTTCTCTCTCAGAATTCCTCAATGATTCCCACCACCCAAAGCATCAGATAAGCCCCCTTTGCCGCATTCGGGACCCTCATCACTCTGACTCACCTTAATGTCCCTTCCCTGCTCCAGCAAACCGGACTGTCATCTGGCTGCACCTGTGCTTCCCAGCCTGGGGCTTCTGTCTCAGCAGCCTCATGCCTTCTGCTCTATCTCCCATCTCAATGTTCTACCCACCCTTCAAAGTTCAGCTCATGTATTTCTCCCCAGCTAACCAGATCTTTCCATTCCACAGAAATTTTTCTCCTTTAAATTCTCACAACACCTTAAACTCTGAAGACAGCATTCACCAGACATAGGATAGTTATAAAAGGCTTATTTTCAAAGGATTGTAAATTTCTTGAAAGCTCCTTAAATGTTTCTGCAGTATTTAGCACAGTGCCTTGTAGGAATGAGCTGAATTTCTTAACAATTTTGATATGTTAACATAAAGGAAAAAAGGCAAAGCATGCTACAAGTTGGTAGCCAGTCAATGACTTTATGTGGTTCACTTCCTTCCTATGAAGAAAGTCAGGGCCTCATCTGTGGGTTCATAATGCTGGAGGTACTAACGCTTTTAAGAGACAGCTAAAGAGTGGAAGGTACCAAGGAAGTGTTGGGATTTTTGCTCCAGTGAAATGTAACTAGAAATCAGGGACAAAGTTTAACATTTCTACAATGCTGAGGATTAAATTTTACTCAAAGTAAAAGCTTAACTTATATATGAGAAGTTTTCAATACTGTATTTTGAATGGAGACTTACCAATCATAATAGACACTAGAACAGTACCTTTAGCTACAAAATAGTCATTACAAAATCTTACAAAATGTTCTCTACGCGGTGGTCACCTCTTCGTAAAATTTTGTAATGACTACTTCGTAAATAAACGTACATTTAGGTACAATTTCCTATTTCCCTATGCATGGTGATTTGAATTTGGGGGTGACTTTTGGGACACCCTCTATAAGTAAAATTATAAAAGGCATTTCATAATCCCTAAATGGAAATGCTTATTGTGAGCATTTGGTTTTTGTTTTTGTTTTTTAAGCAAAAGGATAGAGTTTATTGAAGATAAAGAAATAGATAAGAAAATGAAGGAGAAGAGAACCTCTGGCAGGGGTGGAGGGCTCTTGGGTTTGTAAGGAAATTTCATTTGGTCCCTGAAAGATACTTTGGGTCAACTTTCCCTCCAGCCCTAATCTTACCTGGCGAGATATGCAGCACCTGGTTGTCTGGACCTCTGAGTATGACCCTCTGGCCAATAATCCTGGATGGAAAAAGAATGGCGCAGGCTTGATGGTGAATAGTCGATTTGGATTTGGCTTGCTAAATGCCAAGGCTCTGGTGGACTTAGCTGACCCCAAGACCTGGAGCAGTGTGCCTGAGAAGAGAGAGTGTGTTGTAAGGGACAAAGACTTTGAGCCCAGGTAAGCATCTCCAGGAGTTTCCAGCAAATGTTTGCACATGGCATGATTTGATTGAGTGTTGCTTCATTCTGCCTAACTTTTTTCTCACTTGCTCTTCTAAAGTAGATGGAGATAGAAATCGCCAGGGGTGCCTGTGGGTCTCCATGGGGAACCACCGAGAGACCAGAGATCTATAACTCATGTTAACATATCTGCATTTTCCTCTTGGAGCCCACCTAGCATGTGCCATTAAGTCCAAGGTGCACCATTGTTTTATGTACTTCTAAGAAAAAACACTGTCAATTAAATTATGACCAACCATCACTTTTAAGATCAATTTTATGTTAAACTATTTCTAAAAATTCATTGTGGGACTGATGAAATGCAATATTTGCCAACCAGGATCACCCAAGGCTGACTTCCAATATCACCTCACTTCATGCCACAGTGACTGCAACTCATGACTTTCCTTCCATGAAGAATCCTTTATGATACTGTTTTTTTTTCATGTTTTTTTTTTTTATTGTTGGGGATTCATTGAGGGTACAAGAAACCATGTTACACTG
>CAUYRH010103179.1:0-45329 GCA_963574655.1 Perodicticus potto | reverse complement strand
AGGTGGGACCAGACATCTGAATGGACTCGCTGGAGGCATTGCAAAGAAAAGAGTAAGTCATGGTCCTCAGATTCAGCTATGAGCTTGGATTGTAGGCTGGGAGTGATGGAAGGAGGTCTACCAAACATTATTTCATAAGGGGAATTCCTAACCCTATATAGGGTGTAGGGAAGGAGAGCCACCCAGTCCCCCCAGTCTCTAGGGTAAATTTAGTCAACGTCTCTTTTAGGGTTCTATTCATCCTTTCTACCTGCCCTGATCTTTGGGGCCAGTATGCACAATGTAATTTCCAATCTGCCTTTGTAGCAGTTGCTATTCCCTGAGTTACCTGGGAGATAAAGCCTGGTCCATTGTCAGAACCCAGTAGGGTAGGGAATCGATACCGGGGTAGAAGATCTTCTACTATCTTCTTGGATGCCACCTGAGTGGTTTCATGCTTGGTGGGAAAGGCTTCCACCCATCCCGGGAAGGTGTCTATAAAGTCTAAGAGATATCTATACCCATATTTCCTGGGCTTTATCTTGGGAAGTGGCTTTAAAATCCACTTCCCAGTAGGCGGCAGACTTATTACCCCATAATTGGGTTCCTTGGCTGGTACGGCCTGCCCTGGCATTAGTTAATTGGCATGCCTTGCAGGCTGTTACTACCTGGTCTACCTTGGTGTATAACTGCTCAATTTTAATGTTGGCATGGCGGACGAGGTCCTTCAGTTTTCTGGACCCCATGTGGGTAGCTTGGTGCATTTGGTGCAACACCTGCAGGCCCTAGGTGGGGTAAGAGGACTTTACCATTGCAGGTGAGCCACCATCTATTCAGGTACTGGGTCATGGGTATCTTCTTTATCCATATGATGTCTTCCTCAGTGTATTCTGGTTGGTGAGGCAATTCTGGGGGTCTGGGGTCTGGAAGCTGCACGGTCAGCACCAGTTCTGCTATAAGGGCTGCCTCCTTGGCTACCTGGTCTGCCTGGTGGTTTCCTCTGGCTGTTGGGGTGTTGAGCTTCTGATGTCCTGGGCAGTGAATGATTGCTAACTTTTTCGGTAACCAGATGGCAGCCAGTAAATATAGGATTTCTTGTTTATTTTTAATTGTCTTTCCTTCTGTGGTTAGTAGGCCTCTCTCTTGGTATATGGTGCCATGAACGTGGGTGGTGACAAACACGTACCTGCTGTCTGTATAGATGTTAACTTTTTTCCCTTTACCCAAAATTAGGGCTTTGGTGAGTGCCACAAGCTCTGCCCTTTGTGCCAAAGTCTCGGTGGGGAGGGCCCCTGCCCAGAGAGTCTCAGTCTCTGAGATGACCGCTCCCCCCTGCATACCTGCGTCCCTCCTTCATGAAGCTGCTGCCATCTCTATACCAGGTTTCTTCTGCGTCTGGCAGTGGCTGGTCAGTTAAATCTTGCCGGAGGCTGTAGACTTGAGCCAAGATGTCTACACAGTCATGGAGGGGTGCCTCTGCATCCAGGTTGGGCAGCAGGGTAGTGGGATTGAGGGCAGTGCTAGGCATAAACTGGTTCTGGGGAGGGTTCAACATTAACCCTTGATAGTGGGTTAACCTGGTGTTGCTTATACACTGATCTGGTAGCTGTTTCAACACTCCTTCGATGGCATGGGGGTTGGTTATCACCAGCTCCTGCCCCAGGGTTGTCTTATCTGCATCCTTAAGCATTGAGGCTGTAGCTGCTATAATGCGTAAACATGGGGGCCAGCCTGCCGCTACTGGGTCCAGTTTTTTTGATAGGTATGCCACTGGCCGATTCCATGGCCTCAGAGTCTGGGTCAGCACCCCTTTGGGTATGCCTCTGTGCTCATCCACGTAAAGGCAGAAGGGTTTTGTAATGTCTGGAAGGCCCAGTGCAGGGGAGGATATCAGGGCAGTTTTAAGGTTTTGAAAGGCCTGTTCCATGTCCTTCGACCAACAGAAGGGTCGCCTTCTTTGGTGGCCTTGTACAAGGGCTTGGCTATCTCAGTGAACCCAGGGATCCATAATCTACAGAACCCAGCAGTTCCCAGGAACTCCCCGATCTTGTCTTGGTGTACTGGGAGTGGGGATCTTCAGTATAGTATCTTTCCTGGCATCTGAAAGCCACCTCTGCCTGTCCTTTAAAATGTAGCCCAAATAACTTACTGTTGTCTGACAGATCTTGTCCCTTTTTGCCGATGCCCAATATCCCAGATTCCCCAGGGTATTGAGCAGGTCCTGTGTACTGCTCTCGCAGCTTTGTTTGTCATTTGTGGCTATCAGGATGTCATCTACATATTGGAGGAGGGTGAGATTGGGTTGTTGCCTGTGGTACTCACCTAGGTTTTCATGTAGAGCTTCGTCAAAGATGTTTGGTGAGTTCTTGAATCCTTGTGGTAGGTGGTTCCAGGTCAGCTGTCCATTAAGGTGCCATTCTGGGTTGCACCATTCAAAAGCAAACAGGGCTTGACTCTGGGGTGCCAAGGACAGTCTGAAGAAAGCATCTTTTAGATCTAGTACTGTGTACCAGATTCTGTAGGGGGGCAGGGAACTTAGGAGAGTGTACGGGTTGGGCATACACATGGTTGGGTGTATGTCCGCTACTCACTTGTTGACCTCCTGTAAGTTCTGCACCGGGCAGTAGTCATTGGTATGGGGCTTTTTGACTGGCAGCAGGGGAGTGTTCCAGGGTGACTGGCAGGGAATTAAAATCCCTGCTTCGAGGCGACACCTGATGTGTGGCTGGATTCCTCTCTGGCCTCTGACGACATGGGGTATTGTATTACCTACATGGGCTTGGCTCCAGGCTTGAGCTCTACTGTTACCAGGGGTCAGTGCACCACTAGTCCCACCCCTCCTTTTTCTTCCCATGCAGTTGGGCAGGTGGGCAGCCAGCTTGACATATCCATACTAATGTTTTGAGGCTGGTGGTGGAGTCTATGTTCATCTTCCAGGTGCATTGTCAGGACCTGGATAGGGTGCCCTGTCCATCTGTGACCCAGAGGCTACCTTGTCCAAAGGAAATTGTGGCTCCAATTTTGGTTAAAAAGTCTCTACCTAGCAATGGGTATGGACAGTCTGGGATGACCATGAAAGCGTGGGATACCTGGCCCCTCCCTAAGTCAACAGTTCTTCGGGTAGTCCATGAATATTGTTTTATCCTGGTGGTGCCCTGTACCCAGGACTTTTTGTTAGCTAATTTGCCTTGGTTCTCAATCAGAACTGAATGTTGAGCTCCTGTGTTGACCAAAAAGTCTACTGGAGTCCCCTCCACTTTGAGAGTTACCCTGAGCTCGGGGAGGGGATCTGAACCCTGACCTTTCTAATCACTGAGTTCCCCAAGTTCCATAACGTGTGCTTTTCCCTGTTTCTTTGGACAGTCTCTGGCCCAGTGTCCACTCTCCTTGCAGCACGTACTTTGGTCCTCGTGCAGTTGTGTGCGCTCCTCTCGGGATGGCTTCTTACTGTCACCAGTGGCAAGGTTCCTCAACCTCCATTCTTGTTCTCCAGGGGAATCTGCTGTGGAAGTGAGCAGAATCTTGGCTAACTCCTATGTCTGTTTCTTGCTCGTAGCTGCTGCAGTTAGGGCGTGTTTCTCTTCTGGGGTTTCTCTATTATTATATACCTTCTCTGCCACTGCTAATAAGTCTTATAAGGATTTCTCAGCTAGCCTATCTATTCTCTGAAATTTTCTTCTAATGTCAGGGGCAGACTGATTGACAAAGGCCATAATGACCACAGCCTTATTCTCCTCAGCCTCCAGATCCATGGGCGTGTAAGTACGAAACACTTCCATGATCCTCTCTAAAAAGGGTGCAGGAGATTCAGTTTTCTCCTTCTGCACATTTCCTACTTTGGTCAGATTAGTCAGCTTCCGAGCCGCTTTCTGGAGAACCCCCATCAGAGTCTGGCGGTAGATCCGGAGCCTCTCCTTACCTTCTGCCGTACTGAAGTCTCAATCCTGGCGAACTAGTGGGAACACGGCATCTATCAGTGCCAGGTTTGCAGTGAGGTTCCCATCGTTGCCCAGGACCGACTTCCTGGCCTCCATCTGAATTCTTTCCCTTTCCTTGGTTGTGAATAATACCTGTAACAACTGCTGGCAATCATCCCACGTGGGCTGGTGGGTAAAAAGGATAGAGTCTAACAAATCAATGAGAGCTGTAGGCTTCTCTGAGAACTTAGGGTTTTGCATCTTCCAATTGTATAAATCACTTGTGGTGAAAGGCCAAATGAAGGGGTTGACTCCCATCTTCGTCCGGGGACCCTACAGCTTGGAGTGGCAATGCAGTGGAGTCAGCCACTGGCCAGGGCTGTTCACGGTGGGCCCGTTGTCTGGTGTAAGGTGGGCTCCCTGATGGCCCTCCCACCACCTCTGCCTCTCCTGGGGAAAGTTGTCCCTGCTGTGGTGGGCCTGTGGGAGGAGGCTGGTAAGGGGGAGGAAAAAGGTCTTCTGGTTCCGCACCACACTATAGGATGGGGTAGAGTGGCATGGTGGCTTTAACTGGTTCTTTTGTGTGAGCTTTTTCACGAATTGCAAAGACCATGTCTGGCTGCCTCTGTGGGGGTGGCAAAATTGGCTTGAGTCAGGTGGGAGGGTCCTCTACCAGGTCCTGCCAGGTGGTGATATAAGGAACCTGATCAGGATGACTGGTATGCAGCTGGTACACAATGTCCTTAACTTGGAAAATAATTGGGGGATGGAAAGCCCACATTAAAAGTGGGCCACTCTTGGAAGGGAGAGGTAAAACCTACTAAATACAGAACACAGATGTTTATGTCAAACAGTTGGATGAAAATATTTCAGATTGTATGTGAATACAGCACACTGTACCCCATGATTACACTAATATACACATCTATGATTTAATTTAAAAAAAAAGAAAAGAAAAAAAGTATTTGTTCAGAAAAAAAAAAAAGTGGGCCACTTGTTCCTACAGAAATTTTCTTATCTGCCTTTCTTGACAATGAGTCCCAAACTTTGGGTCCTGTCCTTAGAATCCTTAAAGTGTTCTAAAATAAGAGATACAGGGGTTGTTCCTCTTGTTTGTGCCTGTCCCATTTTGTCTGTTTGTAGAGTCCAATACAAGACAAAAATGCACACAGCGCACACATGACAAACAGTATCAGTTCTCCAGGCAACCAAAGTCAAAACCGAAACTGGGACAATGGCCTCTTGCCATTTTGCCAGAGCGACCTGCTACGTCCAGTCACAGAAACCAGAGGGATCAAATCCCATTCAGAAGGGACTGGAACGTCTTCCAAATCCCCAGGCCAGTTAGCCCTCCAGCGTGTCTGCCTAGGCCTCCCCGGCACCACCAAACTCAGATTCCAGGCCCTGCACAAAAACATTCAAATACTTCAGAAGGGACTGGAGTATCTTCCAAATCCCCAGGCCAGTGGCCCTCTTGTTTTTTTTTTTTTTTTTTTATTAAATCACAGCTGCATACATTAGTGCAATCAAGGGGTCTGCTGGTTTCATATACCATCTGAAATGTTTTCATCAAACTGTTTAACATAGCCTTCATGGCATTTTCTTTTTCTTTTTTTTCCAGTGGTAAGACAGAATTTGTTTACAGAAAAGAATACAGAAAACACTAAAGCTCCTGGTAGAGAGAGAGAACTCAAGTGGGGAGAGAGAAGCTCTCTCCGTTTCTCTCCCGGTCTTTCCCCGTCTCCCCCTTTAGGCTTTTAGTCTCAGGGTATATATAGGTGTGTGGGTTCCTCGGCCAGGAAACAAATGAACACAGTCCCTTCTGCTGGGGGCAAGGTGAATGAATGTATCAATGAAGAAGACAGTCCCTTCCGCCACGGCAAAGTGAATGAATGTATCAATGAATGGACACAGTCCATTCATGGAATTGAGGCCTAGGAAATTCACATGAAATTGACCTAGGCCTAGGAAATGGGGGTTCCACCTTTAGTCTTAAGTGTAAAGTGAAGGAGACACCAAGGCACAGGTGTCTCCTCAGCAGTTGTCTGCCTCCACTAACTTTTCACAAGGGACGTCGCAGTTCCTGGACTAACACATGGCTCCTTTTAGTTTCTTTCATGATGATGATAAATGCCTGGCAGCTAATGTTTAATGAGCATTTATTATGAGCCAGGAAGCGTTCTAGGCACTTTATATATACTGTTCCATCTGGTTCTCCCACAGTAAGAAGTAGCTGTTATTATCCCCATGTTAAAGATGAGGCATAAAAAGAAACACATTTGTCAGGGTGACGTACTGTGTAAGAGGCAGGGGAGGGAGAGGGACCAGTTCCTTTGCATGCTAAATCCCAGGTTCTCAACCAGAGGTTGGCAAACCATAGCCCAAGGGCCAAACCCAGACCATCACCTGTTTTTTTAAATTAAAGTTTTATTGGAACACGCATGCCCACTCATTTGGTGTTGCCTGTATGTTTGTTTTTCTGCTCCAACAGCAGAGGTGAGTAGGTAGAACAAGGCACACAGAGCCAGAAATCTGCTGTCTAGCTCTCCACAGAAAGTTCCCCAACCTCCACTCGTAACACTGCGACCTACTCCCTCTTTCATTTCACCCAGTTGCTGAAAGAACTGCTAAAAAAAGAGGCTAGGAAATCCCGGAGATAAGAAAAATAACTATTATAGATTGAGCCCTTATGGTCTTCCAAGAACTCTGCTGGTTAATAGTTAACTTAGTTGACCAAATTTAAGAAAAAGAAAATATAGCTTTCAAACAGTCTTTCATTACCTCTTTAAAAGAAAGCTTAGAAATATGTGGGTCTAGGCCAGCCACAGTGGCTCACACCTGTAATCCTAGCACTCTGGGAGGCCGAAGCGGGAAGATCCCTTGGGCTGGGGAGTTCAAGACCAGCCTGAGCAAGAGCAAGACCCTCTCTCTACTAAAAATAGAAAAACTAGCCAGGCATGGTGGCAGGCACCTGCACTCCCAGCTACTCGGGAGGCTGAGGCAGGAGGATAGCTTGAGCTCAGGAGTTTGAGGTTGCTGTGACCTAGGTTCATGTCGCAGAATGAGACTGTCTCAAGGGGAAAACAAAGGAGGAAATTTGTGGTTCTAAATACACGTGCACATGTATTTGCATGGATAGTAATACAATTATATTGACATATCTAATGAATAGACTAGATATATGATATATACAACAGATGTATATTTTAAATTTTACCTGTTTTTTTCAACTAGAAAGTTTTCTTTGAAAACTTTGGAATGTTTTCTCTGGCATAAACTTATGAAGCAGAAATTTGGGGCTTAAGCTCTGAAGTTTGCCCTAGCTAGAGACCTATTAATTTGTTCCAAATTCCTCTATTTAATGTTTCGCTGCCTGGCTAATGACTGGTTCTTTAGTCTTAAATCACGTTTTCTCTGAGGCCACTGCTTTACGTTTACAAGTTTAAAGGATAAATTTGGTACATGATTCCAGCCTGGTGGGTTTTATTTAAGCCTGTCAGGACCTATATAACACTTTGCCTTCTGCGTACATAGTGATGCTTGTACTGAAGTCTCAGTAAGCATGTTGTCCAGGAAATTGTATGGTTTGCAAATGTTGGAAACCCACCTCAAACTAGAATAAGAAAGGAGGAGAAGGAGGATGAGGTGGTGTTCATGTAACTGAAAAGGCAAAAAAAACCAGCTTCAGGTCTGGATGGATCCAGGCGCTCAAGCAATTGTCAGGAAACTATCTCTTTCATCTTTATTAGCTTCACAATCTCAGGCAGATTCTTGCCTCACCTGTAGCGAGCTGGCCACCAGCAGCCACAGCATCTTTTAAACTTAGCAGCTCCAGGAAGAGAACAAGCTTCTTTATTGACTGGGCTTGGATCATGTGCCTGTCCCTGAACCAGCCACTGAGGGCAAAGACAGGGAATACTCTGACTGGCCTGGCTGGGTCATACTCCCTCGCCTGGAGTAAAGAGGGGATCTGTCCCGACAGAATTACATGGACTCAGAAATGTGAGAGGGAAGGGTGTCTCCTCTATAGAAGATAGAAAAATAGATGCAATGTAGACAGAAAAAAATATATATATATCCGTGATATAAGGAAGTGTTCTTACTGCTTAAACTGAACCTCCCTACTGAGATTCAGGGGGAGGGCCTTGGAGGAAGAATATTCCACTTCTTTTTTTTCTTTTTCTTTTTTTTTTTTTTTTGCGGTTTTTGGCCAGGGCTGGGTTTGAACCCTCCACCTCCGGCATATGGGGCCGGCGCCCTAATCCTTTGAGCCACAGGCACCACCCAATAATCCACTTCTTATTGGAAAAGTCCCAGGACAATCACCAAAAGCTCAGAGTAGTTTATTCTTCTCCTGTGTATGTAATGAGAAGCTCACAGAGTTGAGGACTTAGTCACCCATCGCAAGAAGGATTTTAAGGCTCGGCGCCTGTGGCTCAAGCAGCTAAGGCATCAGCCACATAACACCTGAGCTGGCCGGTTTGAATCCATTCTGGGCCCGCCAAACAATAATGACGGCTGCAACCAAAAAATAGCCGGGCATTGTGGTGGGGGCGCCTGTAATCCCAGCGACTTGGGAGGCAGAAGCAGGAGAATCGCTTGAGCTCAGGAGTTGGAGGTTGCTGTGACCTGTCATGCCACGGCATTCTACCCAGGGGGACAGCTTGAGACTCTGTCTCAAAAAAAGAAAAAAAAAAGAAGGATTTTTACAAAAAACCCTGCTCTGTCATCCTGGCTAAAGTACAGTGGCATTGTCATTGCTCACTACAACCTCAAACTCTCGGGCTCAAGTGATCCTCCTGCCTCAGCCTCCTGAGGAGCTGGAACTATGGATGTGCACCAGTGCACCCAGCTAATTTTTTCCTCTTTTTCATAGAGACAGGGTCTTGCTCTTTCTCAGGCTGGTCTCGAACTCCTGATCTCAAGTGACCCTCTGGCTTTAGACTTCCAAAGTGCTAGGAGCCACTGCAGCCGGCCAAACCTGTTCTTGAGAAGTATGTGGCTTTCTCTGTAGCCAGGTTAAATAACTGGGGATTGACAAAGGACCGGAGAGCTCAGTGGCACCTATGAACAAACCTCTCGCTAACCAAGCTCTGTGTCTCCCAACCTCATCTGGTAGGATTTTCCTCTATACTTTGTTTTTATAACTGTCAGGGGGAACCTCCTGATGTGATGAGAAAGGCTGAGACAAAGATTTGTAATCAAAGGAAATTTTCCATGGCCAGAGAAATGGAGGCCAGAGGGCAACAGACAGCTTCTGGCATGATGTCCTTGGCAAAACCTCACAGATTGTCATCAGATGTCTACAGATCAGTGGCAGCATCAGGGGACCAGAAGGAGAAGCGTCCTCATGAAGCCACTCAGACCTGGCCCAGAAACTGCGGGGGCCCACCCGCTGCCTCCTGGCCCTTCTGGCAGATCACAGTCTTCCCAAACACAGCCTCGGTGCCCCTTTTTCCTAACTCAGTTGACAACCCTTCATTCATTCACTCACTCAATCTCAAACTGAAGTAGGCCCAGTCTGAGGGTAGAAGAGACTATTTGCAAAAATCTAGGTGTTTTCTCATTAGATTATCTTCCCCATTTTATGGACTCACCAAGAAGTGAACTAGAACTTGAAAGGAAAGGGAAACCCTCAAGCTGGATGATTTACAAAGACCAAAGTAAGATGGGCCAGAGCGCAATTAGATGTCCTTTGACCCAGCTGGCCAAAATCCAGTTGAATGACTTCCCTGAAGAGCTCAAAAGAACCTACTTCTTTAAGCTTCGAAACTGAAAGGTACTATAAAACTTGATCGTTCTGTGTCCTGGAATGTATAATCCTGATTTCTGAGATTGAAGATCCTAAACAGAGTTTATCCTTTTGCTGGAGACTTGAGAGTTATTACTCCGTCTGCCGAGGTGGAGGCTGTTTGCCCAGCCCCAGGCAGCCGCTCTGTGGGCTCTGGGCTCTGAGTCTGTGCTTTAGAGACCTGCAGGCAGCAGCTTCTCCCTGCAGGGGTTAATGTGCCTCTTCCCCATCTCCCCATGTCCCTTCCGGACATTACAGCTGGGTAGGATTAGAGTAAAATTGGGGCAAATCAGGGAATTGAGTCTGCAAGTGGCCTATGCGTAACCTCCTTTAATATTTGCATGTGGATTTTGTAGTATTTTTTTCTGGTAACTCAAAGGCCCTTTTTAAAAATATATATATATTATTCAATACCTTTTGATTTGGGTATAATTTTAGACTGACAGAAAAACTGTAATAATGCTAATATAGACAGTTCCTCTCCGCTCTGCTCCTGTTTTCACCCAGGGTTGGCATTTGATATGACCACAGTACAGTTTCAGAACAAACAAACAAAAAGCCAACACTGGTACGTTACTATCAGCTACGCTTCAGGATCCCCAACTCGATCCCACATACCTCGTGGTTCCTTAACGTCCCCCGGTCTGTGACAGTTTCAGTCTTCCCTTGATTTTCACGACCTTGACAGTCCTGAGGAGTACCGGCTAGGTATCCTGAAGAATGTCCCCCAGTCTGGATTTGTCTGATGTTTTCCTCTGATTAATATTGGGGTCACCATGCGGTAAGGTGTCCCTGTCATCTCAGCACATCAGGGACCCCTTTAGCCACCCAGCTTCCCTGGTGATGTGGACACAGGTTGTTTGCCAGGTTTCCCCCCTGCAAAAGTACTGTCCCCCATTCTGTATCCTGGACTTGGGGAGCAGTCACTGAGTCCCCTCTGAGGACGAGAGGAAGAGGATTGGCTCTGCTTCCAGGAACACGAGGATGTGTGTGTGTGAAATTCTCCTGTGGGGAAGATACTCTCTGCTCCCCACTGATTTGTTTCCTCACTTGTATTTTTTCTTTAAAAAACAGAGTCTCACTCTGTCACCCTGGGGTAAAGTACCGTGGCATCACAGCTCCCATTCAACCTCAAACTCCTATGCTCAAGCGATCCTCCTCCCTCAGCCTCCCAAGTAGCTGAGACTACAGGGCCCACTACAATGCCTGGCTAGTTTTTCTTTTTTTAGTAGAGACGGGATCTGGCTCTTGCTCAGGCTGGTCTTGAACTCTTTTTTTTTTTTTTTTTTTTTTTTTAGAGACAGAGTCTCACTTTATCGCCCTCGGTAGAGTGCCGAGGAGTCACAGCTCACAGCAACCTCCAATTCATGGGCTTAGGCGATTCTCCTGCCTCAGCCTCCCAAATAGCTGGGATCACAGGCACCCGCCACAACACCTGGCTATTTTTTGATGCAGTTTGGCCGGGGCTGGGTTTGAACCCGCCACCCTCAGTGTATGGGGACGGCGCCCTACTCACTGAGCCACAGGCGCCACCCTGGTCTTGAACTCTTAAGCTCAAACAATCCACCCTCCTCAGCCTCCCCGAGTGCTGGGATCACAGGTGTGAGCCACCGTGCCCGGCCTCTCATGTATTTGTATTTACGGATTTATTTGGTTCTTTAGGTTATACTCTGCTGCTGTGTTATTTACTTTGAGACTCAGATTGTTCTAGTTTTGGCCCCTGGGGGCCCTTTCAAGCTGGATGCTGTGTTGTTCCTTCAACATGCCGCCCCCCCAACTTTTACTTTTTTATTAAATCATAACTGTCTACATTAATGCATTTATGGGGCACAATGTGCTGATTTTATATACAATTTGGAATGCTTACATCAAAGTGGTTAACATAGCCTTCACCTCGCTTACTTAATTGGTGTGTTGAGACATTTATGCTCTACTCTTATTCAGAGATTTGACTTGTACCTTTACATTAGGCACAATAGCTGTGCCCTTTGTTTTTGAGCATTTCCTTACTGTTTGCTCTTACAAGACGCCGTGGGCATGTTCCCCCCCACTCTAGCTCTGTTTGCCCATTGTTCAGTCCAGTCAGGGACACCTATGCCATTAGGCCACCTTTATGGGTACGGGGTCCAGCCAGTGCTTTGATGGTGAACGTTTAATGACCCAGGCCCTGAAAAAAGAGAAGCGTGTGTGTACGGCATAAAGCTTACGGCCCTAAACAACGCATAGCACATTCTTTACAATAACAATAAAATATACTCTTATTGCAAAGTTATTGTGAAGTCCTTATAGCCATTGAGTATCACAGAAGGTTTTCACTGATTTTGCTGACCTCTGAATCCTTAGCCAACTTAGAGTAAGAATAGGTGAGTGAGTTTCCAGTTTGAATATTGGTAAATAATTTTGTTTATGGGGGGTGGGGAAAGGGGAGAGCAGACAGAGAGAGGAGAAGGGAGGAGTGTGGGAAAGAAATAAAAAAAGAAAGTAGTGGGCGGTGCCTGTGGCTCATCAAGTAGGGCGCCAGCCCCATATACCAAAGGTTGTGGGTTCAAACCCGGCCTCCGCCCAACTGCAAAACAGAAAAATAGCCGGGCGTTGTGGCGGGCGCCTGTAGTCCCAGCTACTCGGGAGGCTGAGGCAAGAGAATCGCCTAAGCCCAGGAGTTGGAGGTTGCTGTGAGCTGTAACGCCACGGCACTCTACGGAGGCCGATAAAGTAAGACTCTGTCTCTACCAAAAAAAAAAAGAAAAGAAAAAGAAAATAGTGACTAATTCTCACATAAATTGGATTTAATTTTGACCAAAGTACATTATTTGAACAATAATTTTTAATTCAACTTGTTAATATGTTGTTTAGGATATTGCATCCTCATTTATAAGTGAAGTATGTTTGTAATTTCCCTTTAAAATAATATATTTTTTTCCAATTTCAATATCAGGTATATCCAAATGAAGTAGAATGATTTTGAAGTATTTCTTTTTTTTATTGTCTATAAGATTTGGCATGATTTGTTTTTTGAAATTATCTTGTATTTTTTTTTTTTTTTTTTTTTTTTAGACAGAGCCTCAAGCTGTCACCCTGGATAGAGTGCTGTGACATCATAGCAACCTCCAATTCCTGGGCTCAAGCGAGTCTCCTGCCTCTGCCTCCCAAGTAGCTGGGACTACAGGCGCCTGCCACAACACCCTGCCATTTTTTGATTGTAGCCATCATTGTTGATTGGCGGGCCCGGGCTGGATTCGAACCCGCCAGCTCAGGAGTATGTGGCTGGCGCCTTAGCCCATTAAGCCACAGGCGCCGAGCCATTATCTTCTATTTTTATATATAAAAATAAATATTCTCTATTTTTTGAGACTTTGGAGAAAAAGAAAGAAGTTAACAGATGACTCCATACTGAACCTCAGAGTCAAAGCATTCTATGATAGACATACTTTTATCTGACAATGTGAATGTTACTTTTTTTTGGCATTATTATTTTTTTTTTTTTTGAGACAGAGCCTCAAGCTGTCACCCTGGGTAGAGTGCTGTGGCATCACAGCTCACAGCAACCTCCACTTCCTGGGCTCAAGCGAGTCTCCTGCCTCCACCTCCCAAGCAGCTGGGACTACAGGAGCCTGCCACAACGTCTGGCGTCATTGTTGTTTGGCAGGCCCGGGCTGGATTCGAACCCGCCAGCTCAGGTGTACGTGGCTGGCGCCTTAGCGTGTTGAGCCACAGGCGCCGAGCCTATTATTATTATTATTGCTCAATATTTCGTTGCAGCAATCATCTGATTTCTTTTCCGATTGTATTTATCTTCATTCATTCTTTACGTGGTTTTTGTTTCTAGTCCTTATCTTAAACATTGTTATTGTTATGAAATTTTAAGCCTCTTTAATTTTGTGAAGGCAAAAAGTGGAAACCAAATAAACACATGCACATGTATAGAGAAAATTTAAAAATATATATTTTTTGTTTACATTTATGAGTGAGATATAAGTGAAATAAGAAAGCTGTGTGCTGGAACCTCACCCATTCATCAATGACATGAGTGACTTCTTTGCCAGATGATAGCTTTCAAATACAAACAGTATTTACTCATTTTTTTGAGCTATTAATAATGTAATGGCTATAGACACAGCATGCTTTTAAATTTAATCCGTGTTCTTTATATGTTCTCCATCACTTTCTTTTTTGTTGTTATTGTTGGCTGGTGCTGGGTTTGAACCCGCCACCTCCGGTATATGCGGCCAGCGCCCTACTCCTTTGAGCCACAGGTGCCGCCCTCTCTATCACCTTCCTATGTGTAGACAGTCAACAAAATAAAAAATCAAGCCCTGATTTGCAGCATCTCTACCTATCACAATCATGACTTATTATAGCATTTCCTGGGTTCTTGATTCAGGTAGTGGGTGTGAATACTCCCATGTTGGCCAATTGCAAGCTACAATGTGACATCACCAGAGTTGGGAAGAGGCAGGCAGAATATTGTTCTGCAAGGTTGCAAATGCACAGTTCAGTAGGGGCACCTAATAGCATAGACAATAATCAAATATAGCAAAATAATTAGGAACGGATGAGTTGTAAGTATGTATTACTGTTGTTGCTGATGTAATTTCATTGTCAAGTATATATTTTAAAATCTTTATTAATTTCTATGTTTATCAGCTGGCTCACAAAATTCTGTCCGAGTATTTACTAACCAGCTCTCTGAGTCAGTACAAACAGGCCCCAGCTATCCTCAGGTACAGCAGTGAATATGCACAGGCCCTCCCTGGGTGGAGGCTGTGGCTCTCTGAGAAGCTTCCGGGGTGTCAGATGTGTTCTGTGAATCATGTTCCCGTGAGGGAGTTGGCAGCGTCTCTAGAAAATCCTATTCACAAGTGGCAAAGGCGGCATCTCGTGGTTCTTCGTACCAGCTGTTTTTTATTTTCGTTTTTAACTCAGAAAATCTCCTACTCTTCATTAACCAATGATCTAGGATCCTTTTGTGAGTACGGAAAGCAGATCTAAACCATGGCTTCAAATGACTTGGAGGCTTTAAAAGCACAAGTTTGGAGTCAAACAGCAGCACCACTTCCTGGCTGCAGGACCTTGGGCAAGTCACTTCACCTGCTGAGCTTCCTTTTCCTAACCCACAAAATAAGGCTTAAAATGCCTCCGCTTCCCCCAGAGTTACTCTGACAGATGAGAACATAAGGTCACAGCACAGTCTGGCACCCACGAGCCTTCTCTCCACAGTGGTTCACGGAAGCAGCAGTGACAATGATTACAAATGGCAGAACACATGACACGCTCTTCAAGGGCAAGGCCTGCCTTACACACGGTCTCCAGGCCTTCCTGGCAGGATGCGGGGTCCTGTAGGACTCTGCCCAAACTACCTCCGTGTTTTAGGGTGTGCCCCTCACCCTGCCGTCTTGATAAGGTTAGAAGCAAACGCTGGTGTGATAACACAGAGAACAGGCAGGTAATTTGGGAAAAAATGGAATGTGATTTCTTGAGTAAATCATTGACTAGTGTTTGTTCAAGCTGATAGAAATTCAGCAGTGGGTGTGTTGAGGTGGTTGACAACTGGCTATTTTAAACGTAGTGTTGTAAAAATCAGGAATAACATATGCTGCCTAAAAACCAAAACAGGCAACCACCATGCAACATAGGATCAGAGACAAGGTAGAAAAAAAGAAAGGCCATTAGCAAAGCTTTTTAAACTAAAGTTCCTAAAACCAGACTCATTAGTAATTGACCTTGACTCTTGGCTTCAAGCATAGCCAGGAATTATCTTTAATATGAGTTGTTTTCTTAGGTTTATTCTCACCCCTCCACCCCCACCACCTGTTTCCTTGTAGTTAGCAGCAGGAATTGCTGGAAAACCTTGACCTTATGATAAAGCAGAACTGCTAAGTAGAGAAGACCAACTTTAACTTTCCAACTATAGCCACCCTAAATCAGCAAGCTTTAACAAAAAATGAAAACAAAGAGCTGATTGCAATCTTTGCTGCATTTATGCATCATACATGGTCCCCTTTAGAGACTCTGTCGTTAGGGCTGTGAGGGCTGCAAGTGACAGAAACCAGCTCTCAGCAGCCTCCCAGTGCTGAGAAGTTTAGGGTATGACCCAAGCCAGGGCTCAGGATGGCTTCTCTATTTGCATATTATTCACAATAACCAAGAGGTGGAAGAAACAAATGAATGGTCCATCACTCATCTGTTGAAAAGTGTCTATCACCAGGTGAATTGATAAAGAAACTGTAGTCTGTCCATACAACAGAATATTAGTCTTAAAAAAAGAAGAGAATCCTGTCTGACATGTGCTAAACCCATTTGAATATACTTATTACTGAACTATACACTTAAAAGTGGTTAAGAAAGTAAATTTTATGTTATCTGTTTTTTATTACTAAAAATGCAAAACAAAAGCCACCTCCCCTCTCTCCTTTCCTGGGCTCCATATCCTAAGCGCCAGCCATACATCAAGCCCCCACATTTCCTACGACTAGAGATGCTGGTGTCCAGCAGGTCTCTTCTGATTGGATCACATGCCCCACCCCTGAACCAATCACTGTGACCAGGGAATGTGATTGGCTGATTGCCTAACCCCGCCCACAACAATAAGCTGGGAGAAGGAGGGAGATGACCCAAATCTCCAGAGGATACTGAATGGGTTCTGGCCTATCTACCATAGAGCTGGGGCCCTTGAGGTGTGAGGCTTGAGCACCCTTGAGGTTAGTTGGCAGTTAGGCACCATTGCTTAAGAGCCTCCCCATCCCCAAGTATCCCAGCATGAAAGTGGATTCCTCCACCACAACCAATAACCTCTAGATTTGTGTTCTAGAAGCCTGGGCATTTGAATTTACCCCCTCTTACCTTCAACCCATTCATTCAATAAATAGTTCTTAAACCAAGAGAAATATCATCAGAATGATTGAGGCAAGACAGCCGTGGAGGATAAGAAGGATGGGAGTGGATGGAGACGGGAGCACAGGGCAGGAGCTTCTGAGACTAAGGAATGGAGGACAGGCTAGGTGGAGGGGCCAAGATGTAACAGTGCACAGAAATTCAGAACTACATGTAAGGTAACAGGGTTCCAGAACACGCCCAATCCCATTCCTGAACCCAGATTTAAAATGGGCTATTCAGCATGGTGCCCGTGGCTCAGTGAGTAGGGCGCCAGCCACGTACACTGAAGCTGGCAGGTTTGAACCCTGCCATGGCCTGCAAAACAACAATGACAACTGCAACCAAAAAACAGCCGGGCATTGTGGCGGGTGCCTGTAGTTCTCCCTACTCAGGAGGCTGAGGCAAGAGAGTTGCTTAAGCCCAAGAGTTAGAGGTTGCTCCAAGCTGTGACGCCATGGCACTCTACTGAGAGTGACATAGTGAGACTCTGTCTCAAAATAATAAATAAAATAAAATAAAATGGGCTCGTGTTATTACGAATGCGGGGCCCGGTGTCCCCAGTTCCTTGGAACATCTTACTGACACCATGAAAGAGACATTGTGGGAGAAAACACGGAACCTTTGGCCTTCAGATCAGATCTTGATCCGCATTCTGTCTCTACCTCCACCTGTGCTTGGGCAAATTCCTTCACCTCTCCAAGCCTCGTTTTTAACACAGGACTAGGGAGCGTCCTCCCTGAAGGCGATGGCGAGGAAGCAGGGAGTCAGTGCACCAGGTGATAGCACTCATCGAGGTCATCTTAACCGCTGGGCACCTGGAAGCATTAAGCCAGGGGTCAGCTCCTCTCCACACATCCTCCTCCCTGGCTAGGACGATTTTGATGTGCTCTCCACTGAAAATAGCTACAAACATCTTCCCCAGGGTCAAAGCATTAAGTGTTCCCTTGATAGATTTACGGAGCCTCTGCCAGAATCAGGTGTGACGATGTTGAGACCCAAAGGCTAACAAGACAGTGGGGTCCCTGCCACCCCAGAGCTCTTAGCATTGGGAGTCAGATGGAGAGATCCACAGTGTGGACAGAAAGAGGACAGGCTATGGAGTCCCAGATGATTGGCCCATTCTTCCTTTCAACCAGTATTTGAGGACTGCCACGTGTGTGCCAGGCCTTTAATCTGAGTGCTGAGGATACAGTGGTCAGCAGGAGAGATGAAAAGTCCCTAATCCCTCCAAGGGGATATTCTCCCAGCTCAGCAGCTCAAGACCACATTTATGGGCTTGGGGAAAAATCACTTGGTCTTGCCCAACCTGTCATCACAGAGCGTAGGGTGTATTAAACGATTAATTATTCAATAATACATGTGAATCACTTGGCAAGGTGCCTGAGTAAAGGACACACCCTCTAAATGGTGGTGTCATGATGTGCTATGTGACCCATGGCAGGGCCCACCATTCCAAACTTGAGAGTCCAGGAAGGCTTCCCCGGGGAAGTGATTCCTAAGCTGAGACCTTGGGCAGCAATTGTGTGGCTGGGGCAAAGGAGTGGAGGCCACGTCAGCAGCTCACAACCTCCCCTGACCCTTTGTGTGCCCTTACAGGTCTCCTACCCGTGGATGAGAAGCCCAGCACCATGGCCAAGGCCACAGACGCCCCAGGCCACTCAGGAGCCGACCCCGAACCCCTCGCCACCACATATTCCCCTCTGCCAGGGCCTCCGGTCAGCACCTGTGCAGAGGAGCTGGTCCCAGGGCTTCCCCAGGCCCACCCTGGGCCCGGCTCCCACCCACAGGCGGCCTCTGAGCACCGGCGGGAAGATGTTCTCCTTCGTGGTGGACACCACCCACAAGTCCCCTATAAAGCAAGGTACGTGTCTGTCCGTGCTCCCTTTGCTGGCGTATGGGGCGTGTTTCTAGCTGTGAGGACGGGTCTTGTTTTTGCTTATTTTCTCTCATTATAAAAGTAAAACATAGTCCATTACTTTTTAAAATTCGGGATAAACAGAAAGTAAGAAAACAGTTAAAAATCTTGAGCTGCTGGCCGTGTCCCTCCCAGTGGTCCTCAACCTTCCTAATTGCTGCGTTGTTGCAAATGGAACAAAGGGGTCGCGACCCACAGGTTGAGAACCACCGCTAGACTCTGGGCTGTGCTGGCAAACACAGATCAGCACCCTTGTGGTGTGTGTGCACCTGTGCCCATATGCGTACGTGTGAGCGTGTAGCAGCACCTAAATCAACACGCTTTGACTCAGATGTGCAGAAATACTGGTAATCGAAATCCCTTTTTGTTCCCCATGTCCCTAGGAGGTTTGTAAGTATTTTATTACCATCTTCCATGTGAAAGGAGACAGAGGCTTAACAAGGAAAATTACTTCCCCAGAGAAGATACCTTCCATCTAGACCAATCCGATGCTTTTCCGTGGCACTGAAGGCCGGTTATCTCAGTGACTGCCAGCTCATAGCCTGCTCACTCTGGTCCAAGCACAGTCTTACTTGTCCCTTAAAAGCTACATGGCATTTGGGAAGGAAGTGTCCATCTGTTACCATCCTCTTGGCCTCAGCAGCTTCCCAGGCAAAGCAGCTGATCAGCTCAGTCCCCTGAGCCTCATTCCCACGGTTTCTCCATGGTGTCAAGGTCCCATTCTCTGTCCCTTCCGTCCCAGCCTCCTCTGAGTCTCCAGCTTTCTCAGTGGCTCCACAACCTCCCCCATTCTTGCTCAAGACCATTCTCCTAGTCCCCTTTCTCCGTCACTAAAATAATAATTGCTATTGTCTCATATACAAAGTAAAAAGTAAACAAGATGTTATCAGCAGCAGCAGCAGCAAATGAAAGCCTGTGTACTTACCACCCACATTAAGAAACTGTTCAGCCATTTCCCTCTAACATGAAAATTAACATGAAAATTTTCAGACATACAGCAAAGTATTATAAAAAGAATTTTACAGTGATCCCCCCCCCACCTAATTCTACCATACATTTTGCTATACTCTTATCATAGTTCTGTCCATCCATCCTTCATCCATTAATCCATCTTACGTTTTGATGCATTAACTGGAACCCAACAGTTCGTGTGCATTTTGGTAAAATTTACATGCAACATGTATTCGTTATCAATTGCATAACAAATTACTCTAAAACTTAGCAGTCTGAAATAAACAAAAACTCTGCATGTTATCATATACGGTTTCTGTGGGTCAGGAATTGGGGAGCAGCTTAGCTGATGGCTGTAGCTCGGGGTCTCTCATGAGGTTGCTGTCAAGAGGTCAGCCAGGGCTGCACTCACCGGAACGCTCGTCTGGGGCTGGAGAATCTGCTTCTGAGATGGTGCACTCTCTTGGCTGTGGGCAGGGGGCCTCAGTTCTTCACCACAAGGACCTCTCCAAAGAGCTGCTCAGGTGTCCTCAGCAGGGACAGCTGGCCCCTCCAGGGACAGGGATCCAAGCAAGCCATATGAAAACTGCAGTGTCTCTATTGATCAAGCCTTTGAAGTCACTCTGTCTTTTCAGTAGTACCTTTTTGGTTGCACAGGTCAGCTCTGTCCAATGCAGCAGGGGCCTCTGCATGGGGCTGGTCCTCAACAATTCATCCCCTCTCACATGTAAAATACCCTCACTCCATCCTGAGGCCCTGGCAAAGTCTCAGCCAAATATACCATCAGCTCAAAGTCCAGAATCTCATCATCTAAAGTAGGTCCAGGTACAGAAAGGGCTCACTGGGTATGGCTCCTAAAGTTTAGTTCCTTGAGTATAGTTGCTATCAATGTAAAGAACTGTGAACTACAGAGACAAGTTATCTGTCCTTCACACACCCATCTAACACAGATCTTAAGGATATAAATCAACAATAAATATATTTCATCTTTTTCTTTTTTTGAACAGACTCTCACTATGTTGCCCTTGGTAGAGTGCCATGGCATCACGGCTCACAACAAACTCAAACTCTTGGGCTTAAGAGATTCTCTTGCCTCAGCCTCCCAAGTAGCTGGGACTACAGGTGCCCACCACAATGCCTGGCTATTTTTTTGTTGCTGTTGTCATTGTTGTTTAGCTGGCCCAGGCCAGGTTCGAACCCGCCAATCTTGGTCTATATGGCCAGTGCCGTAACCACTGTGCTACGGGTGCTGAGCCAACATGTTTCATCTTACACGTCTCTCTGGTCAGACACTTGGGAGTGGCTCAGCTGGGGGATTCTGGAGTCTGTCGGGAGGTTTCTGTCAACCTGTCACCAGGGCTGTGGTCATCTGAAGGCTTGTCTGGGGCTGGAGGACCCATCTCCAAGATGGATCGCCCACATGGCTTGTGGTAGGAGGCCTCAGTTCCTTACTAGCTGTTAGAAGGAAGCTTCCATTCCTCACCAGGGGAACACTCTCCCTTGGCTGCTTAAGTCTCCCCATGAGATGGCTGCCAGCTGTCTACAAAAGACTGGACCTAGAGGGTGAAGCAGAAGCTGCAATGTCTCTTATGATCCAACATTTCTGTAATACCCTTGATTACATAGACAAGCTCTGCTGAATTGTATCCTCCCAAGATGTATGTGTTGAGGCCCTAACCCCCAGTACCAGAGAATGTGGCTATATTAGGAGAGAATGCCTTTAAAGAGGTAATTAAGTTAAAAGGAGGTCGTTAGGGAGGACTCTAATCCAATCTGACACTTGTCCTTAAAAGAGGAGATTCAGATGTCCCAGGAATGCACATCCACAGAGGAAAGGTCGCCTGAAAACACAGCCAGAAGGTGCCCATCTGTGAGCCAGGGAGAAACCAGCCCTGCTGACATAGCCTGGAGAACTGTGCGGAACTAACCTGCTCTTGATAAGTCACCCACTCTGGTTTGTGGCAGCAGCCTGAGCACTAATATTAACGTTAGTTCATCCAGTATTGAAGAGGACGACCCACAGGAACGAGATTCGCAGGTGCCTTCGTGGGGACGCAGGGAATTGCACACATCTCGAGTGGAGGTTCATTGAGTTTCTACAATCATATACACGTATACAGGACATCCCAAAAGTTTCGAGATAGACAAAAATCAAGAAAATCCACACGGACAGCAACGAATGAAACCCTCCTTGCAACACCAATAAACTCAGAGAACTGGAACTTGCAAGGATGAATCAGAAGGACGCTGGCCACTGTGTTTCTTTTTTTTTTTGAGACAGAGCCTCAAGCCGTCACCCTGGATAGAGTGCTGTGACATCACAGCTCACAGCAACCTCCAATTCCTGGGCTCAAGCGAGTCTCCTGCCTCCGCCTCCCAAGTAGCTGGGACTACAGGTACCCACCACAACGCCCGGCCATTTTTTGGTTGCAGCCGTCATTGTTGTTTGGCCGGCCCAGGCTGGATTCGAACCCACCAGCTCAGGTGTACGTGGCTGGCGCCTTAGCCCGTTAAGCCACAGGTGCTGAGCCAGCCACTATGTTTCTTGAAAGTAAAACAATGGATAGTAACACAGTCTGTCTCAAAACTTTCACATGTATAACCCAGCCCCAATCAAGATATATGGTATGTTACCATCTCCCCAAAAAGGTTTCTCGAGCCCCTTCCCAGTGAGTTCCCAATCCCATCCCCCAGAGGTGACCACTGTTCTGAATTCTTTTTCCATCATGGACTAGAGAATCCTATTCTACAATTTCAAATGAATGAGATCATGTAGTATGTGTTCTTTTGTGTAAGGCTTTTTTCACTCAGCATAATATTCCTTAGATTCATCCATTTTGTTGTATGTATCACAAAATCTGTCCCTTTTTTACTATAGAATAATATTCTATAAACACATCACTGGATTTTTTAAAAAATCCATACTTTCCAGCTCGGTGCTCATTGCTCAGTCGTTAGGGCACCAGACACATACACCGAGGCTAGTGGGTTCAAATCCTGTCCGGGCCTGCTACACAACAATGACAACTGCAACAAAAAAAATAACCAAGTGCTGGGGTGGGCGCCTATAGTCCCAGCTACTAGGGAGGCTGAGGCAAGAGAATCGCTTAAGCCCAAGAGTTTGAGGTTGCTGTGAGCTGTGACACCACAGCACTGTACTCAGGGCAACAAAGTGAAACTCTGTCTCTAAAAATAAAAAACAATCCATGCTCCCTTGGTGGACAGATGAGCTGCTTCTGTTACTCAGCCACTAATCAGTGGGTTTCTCCACCTGTTTCTCCATGGCCATGCTGGACTTGGGATTTCTCTAAGAGGTGTACATTGTCCTTGAGAAGTAAAAGGAAATCCAATGGCTTTGAGGACCTCAAATCTGCTTGGGCTTCCCCACCACATCTTCCCACCGGGACCTCACCTTGGCTCGGAAGGCGCCATGATGTCTGTTCCCAAACTTCCACCCTCATTCTCCAGGGTCCAAGAAGCACTTCCATATTCCCATGGTGGGAAGTTCCCTTGTGTCAGGGCCTCCCTGCTCCATGTTTTAGAGTAAATTTTATGTTCCAGTCTTCCAGGCTGCCTCTTACTTGAAAAAACTCATTTTTGAGGGTTCTGAGAAAACTTTTTCCTATCTTAGCAAAGCTGAACTCTTCAAATAAAACTGCTGTTGTTTTTAAACCATTGTCTTCCTTTACATTTGAAAAATTCTGTCTGGAAACCCAAAGCCAGAGACTGACTTGGCTTCTCAGTCTTGGCACTGTGGACATTGGGATCCTGATAATCCTTTGTCGTGGGGTCTGTCCTGTGCATTTTTGAGCGTGCAGCAATATTCCTGGACTTTACCCACTAAATGTCAAGAGCAATCCTCCCTTCCCCTCAAATTGTGACACTCAGAATTGTCCCAGACATTGCCAGATGTCCCCAGATGGGGCAAAATCCTCCTGGGGTCAAGGACTCCTGTTCTGGGTGGTGTCCATCCTTCTGCCACAGGCAACAAAGGCTCAGCTCCAAAGGTGACTCTTAATGACAAAGGTCATAGAAGCCAGGGAGAAAGAATTACTGAGGATGGAAAGTACATGGGGTGATTTTTAAATCATATCCTTATAATATATACATATCTATTGTAAATAATAAGATAATAATGGGATCCTTTGAACCTAACATGGTAACCTGCTTTTCAAAATTCAACAACATATCATGAAGGTCAACACATTTACTGTATAATAGTTAAGAGCGCAGACTCTGAATCTAACAAACCTGGCAGCTTGAGTGAGGACTTGACCTTGAGTGTGACCTTGAGTGAGGACTTGACATCTCTGGGCCTCAGATCCCTCATTCAGAAAATACAATGTAAATACTATCTAAATATTTGTTATGCTGTGTTGGTTATTTATTTATATATTTTTTCCAAGTATTTTCAACCATTGTCGGTTGAATACACAAATGTGTAACCCACAGATACAGAAGGCCGAAGGTATTTATTTCTTATTAAAATCACAGTATCAAAGAGCCAGATAATAAATACTTTGGGCTTTGGGGGCCACATAGTCTGTATTACAGCTATTCAACTCAGCCTCAACCGAAGCAGCTATAGCTGATACCTAAGTGAATAACTGTGGCCATGCTCCAATAAAACTTTATTTTCAAAAACAGGCGATGGCTCAGATTCGGCCCCAGGGCTGTAGTTTGCTAACCCTACTCTGCTTCATGCTTCATTACTCTTGACAACAGCCCTTTAGGACAGAGATGTCATTGAACTATGTATGTGGAAACTGAGACTTAAGAGAGATAAATGACCCTCCTAAGGTCACAAGCCCTTCTGCAAGTTAGGAAAAAGGTCTGGAAAGAGACACGTCAGCATGGACAAGAGCACGGTCAGCTCAGAAGGAGAGGAATGGGGTGTCTCTCTCCCTTTCTAGCACTTCTGTGATGCTCCCATTGCTTTTCAGTGAACATAGGAACAACTTTGTAATTTTTAAATTACATAAAATGTCAGTGTCAGGGAGAAACAGACATGAAAGCTAATCTGAAACTGTTCTTGGAGGCCACAGAGAAACTCAATGTCCTATGTGCTCTCTGGTGACCTTCTGCCTTAGTGTGGACCAGTGCCGTGGAACTGCCGAACCAGCCAGTGGCTGAGGAGCTTCCTGGGGCAGTACCTCCCACGGAGCTGTATGTGGAGCAGGACCTGGCCCAGCAGGACAAGGTGAGGGGCGTCAGGGTGGGGACGGCAGAGCTACAGCTGGGCAATTGCTGACACCTGTTCTTCCCTGCGGCCTAGAAGGACCTTCTTTCCTGGCTTCCAAGAAACCACTACTTATTCCCACCACATTCCACCAAAAGTTGTATCCCAAGTAACCGCAAAAATATCCGCCACCACTATTAATTGAGCACCTACTGTGCACTAGACTGTGTCCTTTGTGCTGGACATCCATTATGTCGTTTATTCTTCAACGTCTTCAGAATAGATTTTATTGCCCTCATTATGCTGATGAGGAAACCAAAGCTCAGAAAGGTTAAGTAACTTGCCCAAGATTGCACAGTGCTGGGGGCAGAACTGAGATTCCAACCCAGGTCTGGGTAACTTCTAAGCTGGTGATGGAACAGTGGTGGGGAAAACATGTTCTCTAGCAGGAGGAAATGAGAGCTAAGGACAAGGACAACTGAGCAAACAAGAAAAGAGAGAGACTTGTAAAAGAACCAGGGAGGGTTAGAGAGTGAGACAGGAGCCAGGTTGCAGTCAGAACAGGTGAATTTAAGTGAACCTGGGAAGGTTGGAGCCAGGCGGATTTCTCCCCACTTAGCCACAACCTAAAAATTATCCCGAAAGAAACAGTCTGACAACGTCCTGCTTCCTTTGAGGATCAAGGCCTGAGCCCGCAGCAATTCTCAGAGCCTCCATGGAGCAAAACTCCCTGGGCTTCTGTTATACCTGAGAGTGACAGTGCCTGGGAGTTTGCAGCTTAGGTTGGCAGTGGTTCTGATCAGGTGTCCCAAGGCCAGACTTTGGAGGCTTTGTCTGTTATCCCCTGCTGTGTAACAAGCCAGCCCAAAATGTACTGCCTTAAAATGCCAATTTATCATCTCCCACGATTCTATCGATTGACTCAGTTTGGCAGGGGCTGGTGGTCTCAGAAGGCCTCGTTCTCATGTCTGGGCCTGGATACCTGCAATGGTGGTCCCTCTCTGTATGTGGATTTGTTATCCTGGGCTTCTTCATAGCAGCACAGCCATCCCAGGTTCCCAGAGGGCGAGGACAGAAGCTCTTCAGCCACTTAAGAACTTGCTTGGAGTCACTTGAAGTCACTTCCACCACTTTCTACTGGCCAAAGCAAGTCATAGGGCCAGCCTAGATTTCGGGGATGGAGGAAATAGATTCCACTGCTTGACGGCAGAAGCTGCAAAGTATTCATAGCCATTTTTTTTAAATCCACCACAATTGCTAAACTGGAAATAGCATGCAACCACATTTATAATTTTTTCTCTTTATGAACTCTTTACGCCCTGACTTGCCAGAACTCCTTCCAGTGCATGTGGCAATAAACAAATTTGTTTGGAGAGGGGGAGAAGCATTTATTGACTTATATTCTTGACAATTTAAAGCCCTACTAGCTTCAGGCCTGGCTGGATCCAGGAGCTTGAGTGATGTCATCAGAACATTCCCCACCACCGATTTCTCCACTGTTTCCCTCACAGTTTGCGTTTCTTTGGCAGCTCTCCAAAAACTTGACCTTAGATAAACTCAAGCCTATAAATTTAAAGTTTCCTATTTAAAAAGAAGCACAATTTCTGAATCAGCACTTGGCTGAGCTTTGAGTGACTCAAACAGGGGGAAGCAACAAGCAACAGGGCTGCCCAGGAACGTGGACTCTCCCTTGAAATTTTGCCACTAGCACTGGCAGTAATCCAAAGACAGACCCTTGGCAGCACTTGGCAATGCCTCAGGGACTCTCTCATGATCAAAACCCTGTTGTTCCCAGGCTGAGGAGCTAGGAAGGGGGGGTCCCCAGGCAAAGAGCTGACCCAGAAACTACCTCTTTCCAGATCATGAGAATTTGCTGGAAGGTCTGTTTCCTCTATAAGTAATTGATAGAAATTCTTGTAGCTGCGTATGAAAACAAATCTGGGGACGTTTTGTTTTCACTCTTCCTGATGATTTTTTTTTGACAGAGTCTCAAGCTGTCACCCTGGGTAGAGTGCCATGGCGTCACAGCTCACAGCAACCTCAAACTCTTGGGCTGAAGCAATTCTCTTGCCTCAGCCTCCCAAGTAGCTGGGACTACAGGCGCCCACCACAACACCCGGCTACTTTTTGGTTGTAGTTGTCATTGTTGTTTGGTGGGCCCGGGCTGGATTTGAACTCACCAGCTCCGGTGTATGTGGCTGGTGCCCTAGCCGCTTGAGCTACAGGTGCCGAGCCTTCCTGATGTTTTATTGATGACTTCTCATGAAAAATTTGGGGGATTTTTTTTTTTTACTTTGGGGGGGAAACTTAACAAATGCTTTGGCTATAGTGCTTTTTTCTTTCAAGAGAGGAAGGACTCGGTTAATTATACCTGTAGGAAAAGTCTCCCAGGCCAAAGCATTTTCCAGTCTGAAGTGTACAAGAGCCCATACACATAAATCATTATTCCCTTCTCATTTATTTTTCATGACTTAGTTACCTAGAGTAAATTTTTATATGAATAACCAAAAGAGGCAGGGAGGGCCAGGAAAGAGGGAAGGGAAAAAGATATATTTCAGAATCTATTAAATTTTAGAAGTTAAATAGCCACATTTATCGTCAGAATGTGGTTGAATAGAATGTCATTTTCCTAATTACCTTTCTCCCCAGGTGCTAGACTGAGGCCTGGTAAGTTAATTCTGAAAGATATCATAAATAAACTTTCTGGCAACAAAACTTGCCCAGTGAGATAGCTGCTGTCAACATTGAAGTATGATTATAGGGGAAAGGAAAGTTTCCCTACCTTTGAGGTATAAACATCCATTGTAGGAATCAATATAGGAGCGTATTTTTTTTTTTTTTTTTGAGACAGAGTCTCACTATGTTGCTCTCGGTAGAGTGCCGTGGAGTCACAGCTCACAGCAACCTCCAACTCTTGGGCTCAAGTGATTCTCTTGCCTCCGCCTCCCAAGTAGCTGGGACTACAGGCGCCCGCCACAATGCCCGGCTATTTTTTTGTTGCAGTTGTCATTGTTGTTTACCTGGCCCGGGCCAGGTCTGAACCCGCCAGCCTTGGTGTATGTGGCCGGCGCCCTAACCACTGAGCTACCGACGCCGAGCCTGAGTGTATAATTTGAGCTAGTGACAGAGATCGCTTCAAAGTCTGCCATTTCTCTCCCTGCCTGCCTCTGCCTTCCCAGAAGAATTACACCATAATTTCCCTACCTTTTGTTTTTACCTGGACCCACACCTAGTAAGCTTTCCATCTGATTGCCACCCAGGATGAAATAATTCTGCTGCTAGGGAAAGAAGTCAGCCGCCTCTCGGATTTTGAAATTGAATCCAAATACAAGGACGCCGTGATAATAAACCTGCAGAGTGAGGTGGCCATGCTGAGCCAGAAGCTGTCGGAGGCCGCCAGGCAGAATGAGAGGGAGAAGTTTCAGGTTCTGGATGATGACCTCGAGGCTAAGCGGAAAGAGATTCAGACCTTGAAAAACCAGGTAGGACACAGAGCCTTAGCACTACGACACAGGGCGGCAGCTCTCAGGTTAGGGCCCAGGGACCTCGGGGAGCACTCAGAGAGTTAGAAAGGGGGGTGGTCTTTGTAGCACAGGGGTTAAGAACACAAACCCACAGGGTTTAGAGACTTGGCTGGTTCCCACTATCAGCATTTCTTTCTTTCTTTTTGTTGTTGTTGTTGTTGTATTTTGGACAGGGCTGGGCTTGAACCCACCACCCTTGGTATATGGGACCAGCACCCTACTCACTGAGCCACAGGCACCACCCACTATTAGCATTTCTTTTTTTTTTTTTTTTTTGAGACAGAGTCTCAAGCTGTCACCCTGGATAGAGAGGGCTGTGGCATCACAGCTCACAGCAACCTCCAATTCCTGGGCTCAAGTGAGTCTCCTGCCTCTGCCTCCCAAGTAGCTGGGACTACAGGCGTCCGCCACAACGCCCGGCCATTTTTTGGTTGCAGCCGTCATTGTTGTTTGGTGGGCCCGGGCTGGATTCGAACCCACCAGCTCAGGTGTACGTGGCTGGTGCCTTAGCCCGCTGAGCCACAGGCGCTGAGCCAACTATTAGCATTCCGTAAGCACTAGCCACATACAAGCAATGGAGCAAGGCACTTCAGTTGAATTAACTCATTTAAATCTCACAATCCACAATCTCTGATGCGTCCGCTCCTTTCTTTTTTTGAGACAGAGTTTCACTATGTCACCCTCAGTAGCGTGATATGGCGTTACAACTCACAACAACCTCAAACTCTTGGGCTTAAGCAATTCTCTTGCTTGCCTCAACCTCCCCAGTAGCTGGGACTACAGGCAAACCCACCACAACGCCCGGCTATTTGTTTTTGGTTGTAGTTGTCATTGCTGTTTGGCAGGCCTGGGCCGGGTTCAAACCCACCAGCTCCAGTGTATGTGGGTAGCACTCTAGCCGCTGAGCTACAGGAGCCAAGCTGATGTGTCTGTTCTATAGATGGGGAATCGAGACAGCCCCAGAGATGCCCAGGAACTGGTTCCAGCTTGCACAGTGCATTAGAGGTAGTGGTGCAATTTGAACTCAGGGGATTGCCTCCTTGCAAACCCCATCATCTCATCCACTGCCTATTTCCCCCCAACCATCACTTCACTGGCCGCCTCTCACTCCTGTCCAGCCCCGTCTCACCCTCCCTCCAGCCGCAGCTGTGGGCAGTGAGCTAAGAGAGGGGAAGAAGCCCAACCCCACCCCCCACCCCCAGGTTCCAAACTCCTAGGCCTTTTACCAAATCTTCAAGGCAGTACCTAGCTCTCCTGCAGGGAATTTCGTTACACAAAAATTCTCCACCTGGAATTTCTGGATTTACCAATCATCTTCCTTCCTCTGAGAACTAGCTCTTTTTTAAAGAACGACTTTAAAATTGGCCGGTGATGTTACACGTAAATCATAGCTCAACAAAGCTGATAAAAAAAGAAATGGGCCACTGGTGGTGACTTTTGGCTTCAATGCATAACACTGCTTAAACTTGGCCATGCCTGAGGCCTCTGCCTCTGGTCTCTGCTTACGTACAGCCTCGCCCTTCTCTCCCTGACTCCAAAGTGCTTGTATTTAGTCCTGGAAATGGTATCTGAGAAGTGCCTAGAAAAGTACCTAGGTGTAGCCCGGTGAATGTAGGAGGGACTGTCAGCTCCAAGAGGGCAATGACTGGGCCCAGGTACCTTCGGTAACCATTAAGGGCAGTGTCTGTTCATTCTTTCATTCATTCAGTCATCCACTTACTCATTTCTTCAAATAAATACAGTACTTGTTAAGTATCTACCCAGTGGCATGCTCCCTTCCAGGCTCTAGAATTCAATAGGGGGCAAGGCAGGAGACAGTGAACAAGTGAGCAAATAGATGTTCTAATGAACAATGACCCTCCTTTAGACCTGCTTTGGAAAGAACGATAAAAGCAGAGGTTTTGTAGGAACTACTGCAGACAGCTCCCTGGATACCCTGCAGACTCACTGATGAGCATCTTCATCTTGACCTAAACCCAGTTTTGCAGTCGGATGGAGAAATACCCTGTTCAATAATCCTCCCATTTCAGTTTTCCCAAGCAAGGTGACGTGTCTTCTCAGGTGCATGGACAGGGATATCTTTGAGTCTGTGTCCACAGGTCACAATTTGAGTATTATTTTAAATTTTATTTATTTATTTACTTATTTATTTATTGAGACAGAGCCTCAAGCTGTCACCCTGGGTAGAGTGCCGGAACATCACAGCTCACAGCAACCTCCAACTCCTGGGCTCAAGCGAGTCTCCTGCCTCCACCTCCCAAGTAACTGGGACTAAGGTGCCCGCCATAATGCCTGGCTATTTTTCAGTTGCAGCCGTCATTGTTGTTTGGTGGTCTGGGCTGGATTCGAACCCGCCAGCTCAGGTGTATGTGGCTGGCACCTTAGCCGCTTGAGCCACAGGCCACCATTTGAGTATTGTTTAAAGTGGCTAGTGATAGCTGGAAATTTGTTTTCTCATCAAGAAATTATCTGCATACCATTGCCTCCCCTTCACCTTGATCTTCACTCGTAATTGAAAGAGGATATTTTATAACGAGGCATCTCTGAACTAGAGGGTGCAGTTGGTTTAATCCAAATTGTTTCATCTGCTCACATTTTAGTTTCTTTCTTTCTTTTTTTTTTTGAAACAGTCATACTTTGTCACCCCTGTAGAGTGCAATGGCATCATAGCTCACAGCAACCTCAAACTCTTGGACTCACATGATCTTCTTGGCTTAGCCTCCTGAGTAGCTGGGACTACAGGTGCCCATGACAACTCCTGGCTACTTTTAGAGATGGGGTTTCTTGCTCAGGCTGGTCTCAAACTCCTGAGCTCAGGCAGTCCACCCAAAGTGGATTCGGCCTCCCGAAGTGCTGGGATTACAGGCGTGAGCCACTGCACCCGGCCCTCACATTTTAGCTTCATAAATATTCTATTGCCAGCGGAACATTCAACCAGAAGTATAAGCCACATGGCAGGTTGATTTATTGTTCTGATTATTTTATATGTTCTCCTGGGCCCCCTGAAAGTGTGTGCATATGGATTTGCTCTCAAAGATCTTCGATCCAATACAATGCCACTAGAAAATGCTCACCTGTGTGTGGTCTGCACTGCCTGTGCTAATTAGCAGCCAAAATATTATCTTGAAGCAATCACTCTTCCTGGCACTATTAACTTTCTTATGATCCAGTGCCCATTTTATTACACAGTATAACAGGCATTAAACATCTTGGGATTTATGCCAGTTATAGACAACATGGATATTTATTCTAGTAGTAAAAGTAATGAGAAGGTTTGAAGACTTATTTGGAGTTTTCCTGCAATCTGAAATCCTAAAGCCCTTATACTTCAGATGGAAATATTTCATACCTGTCAGCCAGCACTGGAACCTTTGCGGGGAATATCTTCCCATCACTTCTGGACGTTTGTCTCTGGGTGGTGTGTCTCCTATCATGCAAACAAAAGCGTTAAGCTGAGAAGAGCTAGGAACTTTTTTTTTGTTTTAAATTTCAGATTGATATGAGGGTATGAATGTTTAGGTTACATTGTTTTTATTTCTAAGATAAAGTTCAAGTTGTAGTTGGGCCCTTCCCCCAGGGGGCGTGCTGAACACCCTCACATTGTGCACATAAGTGAGATTCTCCCAATCGCCCTCCCTCCTCCCCCTCCCCTTTCTCTCTCCCCTCCCCCTCACTAGACTATACTTGTGTTTTTTCTTTCATGTGGGCATGTAGTTGTTTATATATTGGTTTCGTATTAGTAAAGAGTACAATGGATACTTTTTTCCCCCTGCATTTTTATGATACTTTACTAAGAAGAATGTGTTTCAATTCTATCCAGGTAAACACAAAAGAGGTAAAGTCTCCATCTTTTCTTAAGGCTGAATAGTGCTCCATACATATACCACAGTTTGTTAATACATTCATGGGTTGATGGGCTGGGAATAGTTTGTTTAATTACAAGTACCTGTTACGGGAAAGTTGCATTCCCCACCCCATCCCACCCCACCCCCGCGGAAGAGAACAGGGAACGTGAAACAATTTTTTTCATTCAAAGTCTCCAAAGCAAAGGATATGCAAAAGTATAGCCTTGAGGAGGGCAGGGGAGTTGCAACCTGTGTCCCTCCCTCTTCTAGCATATACCACTTCTCCAGAGTCTCAGATGCCCCAAAAAAAATGTGAATGATGCATGAAATTAGCCATGTAAATTGTGAAACCTTGACACTTCTGTTAATTCTACCACTGAATCATAATCACAGAATTTCAGGGACACAAAGAACAAAGACTGTGAGCGCCATCTGGTGGCAAGGTGCACCTGTACCCAGCTTACCTGAGCACCCTTCACCCCATCCTATTTTATGCTAAGCCTATGACCCGATGCAGCAATTAATAGGCATTCTTGTATTTCCTCTTCATAACAATCACACTGGTGTTTAAGTGAGTCTAGACAAAGCTTACAAATGCACCCAAAAATATCACCATCTACCTTCCCCAAGACAAGAGAAGCTAACTTTAAAACACACCAGAGAATAGTTATAGCTAAGTGTCATGTGCCAGGCATGGTCTGAGCACTTTTAATAACTTACTAAAATACTTTCAATAATCCCATGAGATCGGGACTAGCAACACCCAATATACAGAATGAAAAAGTGATACAGAATTGGTGTCCTGGCTACACTGACACAGCTGTAGCCGGCAGAGAAAGAACTTGAACATGGCAAGGTGGCTTCCAGCTTTTGATGCTGATTCCTAGAGCCATGTGGTACGATGGGAAAAAAGTAGCATCAGGTAGCTAAAGATTGGGTTTGAATTTCAACTTCATAGCTGACTGGCCATGCCAATCCGAGCAAGCAGCCTCATCTCTTTGAGTCTCAGTTTACCCACTTGCAACATTGGGGTCATTTCTGGGCACGTCTTGCCCGGATGCCATGAGGCTCTGTTGGACAGTGTCTGTGAGTGGCCTTTATAAGCTCTATTGTGTTTTACAGGATATAACCTATTGTTATTATCATGTGAGGAAACTGATTTCATAACCCACTTCGCTGTCTTAAACTTCACTCTGTATCTAGTCATTACTGGGTGACCTGGAGTCCTCAGCTGGTCTGTTTATGGCTGAGAGCTCAGAGGTCATAGGAACCTATTTGGGAGTCAGGAACCCCCAGGTAAGCTTCATGTTTTGATCACCTAGGAAGTGGTCACTGCAGAAACAGGCCCTCTCCTGTCCCATCCACTGATAAAAACTAAAAAGCTTGGCTTACCCCATGCTGAAGATGAATCAGCATCTCTCTGTGCAACTTGGGAGAAGCACCCGTGTGCCTGACCACACTGCCTCCTCCCACAGATCAGTGCCCTGCAGAAAGGCTACAGCGAGGTGCTGTGCCACACCCTGTCGGAGAGGAACTCAGAGATCACGTCCCTGAAGAATGAGGGCGAGGGTTTAAAGAGGGACAACGCCATCACCTCAGGTGAGCTCTTTCTGGAGTTGGGCCTGGGAGCTGCCATCCCCTCCCCCCACAGCCGTGGCCATGGCAGACATCACCAATCAACCACTGCACTTTTTATCTGCACTTGGCTGCAGCTCTGAGTTCTCAGCGGCCCTTCAGGCAGCTATGGTCAGTTTGTGTTCATCCTCTAAAGAGATCTATCTGCCATCCCATTCCTAGCACAAGGCCTGCCTCAAAGTTGGCCCTTTGTAAATATTTGAGCAAATGTTATCTCTTAGCTAGAAGGCCTGCCTAGCAAGCTGCCCTCACCAGGGAGAACAGAGGCCATGGTGTGGCTTAGGCATTCCCTCACATGATAATAACAATAGTTATATCCCATAAAACACTCTAAAGCTTACAAAAGCCACTCACAGACACTGTCCAACAGAGCCTCACGGCATCCGGGCAAGACGTGCCCAGAATGTGCCCAGAGAGTGGGGTTGCCACTTTAAGACACCCAGAGACGACAGCAATGATTTAATAAAAAAAAAAAAAAAAAAGACACCCAGAGACATACTCATTTCCCTCAATGCACTTGGGTCCCAAGTGAACACACTTTGCTAATTGTGTGATGGTTTAATACTGAAGAACTCGGGTTGGGGAGGGGCAGCCAATTCATGGCTCACCCTTGCCAGGCACAGCTGTTTCTAGCCTATTATTCATTCATTCACTCACTCATCACAATTATTGAGCACCTACTAGGTCCAGGCACTGTTCTAGGCAGTGGGCGAGAGCCCTGAGAAAACACTTGAGATCCCTGTATTCACCGTGCTCACATTTGGGAGAGGTGACAGGCAAGAACAAGTAAACAGGTAAATAAAGAAAGCCAGGCAGCGAGGTGGCCAAGTGCCTCAGAGGGTGAAGGGAAAGGAGGGTGGCTTAGTGAGTGGGTGAGGACAGACCCAGCAGGCGGCCAGAGGGAACTGGGTGCCAGGCAGAGGGTGCAAGTGCAAAGGCCCTGAGGCCACACCTTTCTGTCTCTATCAGATGCCCTGTGTATTACAAGGTCTCTCCTTTCTAGACAGTTCCCTCTGCTCCTTACAAGTGGTTCTTTCCTTACTGGTCAGTCCTGACTCATTATCTTGTGTGATTCTTTTTTTTTTTAGAAAAATATTTAATCCCAGTTTTATGGGTGGGTATCGATCAAGACGGTATGTGGAATAAAGAACATGATTCAGAATTTCCTCCTAAAAATGAGTCTTGTCCTGGCACACAGTTAAGTTACTTGGAAACAGGCCAATTCCTTGGGCACTTGCCTTCAAGCTCTGTTGGGTAGAACCAGAGTGGTCTTTATTTATTTATTTATTTATGTTTGAAACACAGAGCCTTGTGTTGTCTCCTGGCTCGAGTTGTAGTGGTGTCATCATAGCTCATGACAATCTCAAACTCCTGGACTCAAGGGATCCTCCTGCCTCAGCCTCCCAGACTGCTAGGATTACAGGCATGAGCCACATCCCCCAGCCCAGAGCTGCCGTGTCTAGAACTAATTTGGGGCTTAGTTCTGGCTCAGAGTCCCATGAGATTGCAATTCAGATGTCAGCTGGGGCTGCTGTCATGTCACCTAATGAAAGCCTCAATGAGCTGAAGGATCCCCTTCCTGAATGAATGGCTTACCCGTGTGGCTGTTGGCTAGAGGCCTCAGTTCCTCACTACAGGGGCCTCTCCCTAGGGCTGCTTGAGTGTCCTCACAACATGGTGGTTGGCTGTCCCTAGACTGAGTGATCTAAGAACAAAGAAGAAGCTACTCTGCCTGGGAAGTCACAGTCCACCATTTCCACAATATATTGCTTATACACATCGGCCCCATTCCGAGCAGGAGACAGCTACACAAGGACGTGAAAAGTAGGAAGCAGGGATGATTGTGGCCATTTTGGAAGCCGTCTGCCAGAAATCCTCATAGGTGCCTGGTAACAGACACTGTATGTTGGCCACTCTACTGGTTTTTATACATATTGTCTCATTTAGCCCTTATGATAGCTCTGTAGATACCATAGGAGGTTAAGTAACTTATTCAAGTTACTTAATTTATTACAAGTGTATTGCTAGTAAATGGAAGAGACGGTTCCAGCCTCAGACAAGTGTGCCTCCGTCCACTCCAACAAGAGCCTCCAGCATGTTCCCTTCTGCCACAAGCCCATCTCATGGCCTCTTATGGCCCCTCCCTCTGCTGGGCCTTTGTTCCCAGGCTTGTGGTGTTCTCTCTCCTCTGAGCTCTGCACCCTGAGCCCACAAGGACCCCCACAGGTGTTTCCCCAGCAGTGTTCACTAAGACCTTCAACAAACAATGCTCAACACCATTCCAGTCTCTGGAGTCCTCGAGACTTGGTCAAGTGCCAGGCTTGTTCCAAGTTGTCTGACAGCGGCAGTGATGACAGTCACCTTTATGGCCTCTTTAACCCCTGTGAGTGATTTTTTGCTTACAGGACTGGTGACATCTTTACAAAAAGACATGGTAGCAAAGAATGAGCAAGTCCAACAACTGAAAGAGGAGGTGAATCAACTGAAAAGTCAGAACATGGAAAAGGATTACCAGCTGGAAGCCCTCGGCTCCACAGTGAGTGTGCGCGGGTCTCTGGGGGGAGCGGGGGAAGCAACTCAAGTGAAGTCACGTGATGCTCTTGTTTCCTTTACCTCGGGCCCTTGCTTTAAATTTCCCTCCCTCCTCTCACACCATGGTGGGATGAGGCCAGTGCCAAGGGCCTAAGGAAGACAGCTGCTGAGGGGACCCAAACGTGACAGGCCCACCGAGAAAGACCAGGACAGGCAGCCACGTTCTTTGCAGCTTTTCAAAGAGCTATGTGTGTGCGGCTCAGCATAAACAAGACACAGATTCCAATCTAGCAAGCATTCTCCAACACCTCTTATTAATTAGTTTGTTTAGTCCCAGCAATAAAAAAACGCCTCCTAGTATGTATTTTCATGACAAAGCTTCATTTTAAAACAGAATAGAGTCTCCCTTGTGTGGAAGAGGGCCACATTTGGCCTCACCTCTGTCCAGTCACCACTGGTTGACACAGTTGCCCTCAAAGCAGAATATTTGAAGGTCCAGATGCACTTGTGCAGACCTTTATTTCTTCCCTGAGACGGCCATGTGCAGGTGAATTCCCCTATGTGCAATGAACCTGATGGGCAACTTAAGAGCTTTTTTTTTTTTTTTTTTTTAAGTATTTATGCTGTTTATTTTTTTATTTTCTTTTTTTTTTCTTTTTGCGGTTTTTAGCCGGGGCTGGGTTTGAACCTGCCACCTCTGGCGTATGGGGCTGGCACCCTACTCCTTCGAGCCACAGGCACTGCCCAACTTCAGAGCTTTTTAAATATAATTTTGGCTATTTGCAAATCTTGCCTTCAGTGCTCTGATTTTGGAATTCTGATCCTATAGGATAAGATTATACAGCATGTGTGTGATTGGTCTGTTTCGTTGAGTCAAGGTAAACCCTAACAGCTTCCATCTCAGGGGCGGACGCCCAGATTCCTAGTGGCTGCCTGATGGGTCAGCCAGCTCTGCGCAGAGGCCAAGGTCAGAGTCGAGTTTGAGATCCAAGGATGCGGCAGCAGAGGTAACCCCTGGTGCTGGTTACGATGCCCAGTTTGGAGCTGGGGAGAGGCAGGATGGAAGCTTCAGGGTCAGACAGACCAGGGTCCAAACCCAGCGCTGGTTTTTGTCTTAACTTATTTGACCTCCGCTTCCCCGTCAGCGAAATGGGGATAACAAAATCATCTTCTGAGAAGTGAGAGGCTGATTTTAATTGGGCCCTTCTGCCTCTGTACATGGTTAGCCGCCTCGCCAAGCCCTCTGCGGCCATTTCTCCTGAACAGATTGACTTCTTGGACTGAATGTGTGACCGCTATTGAATGTGCAGGGTGTGCATGTATGTGTGTGTGCATTGTGTGTGCATGTGTGTATATGTGCACACATGTTGGGGAAGGGGATGGGCAGAGTGGACACCAGGTGGCAGAAATAGAGAAAAACACCACCTGTTTGTCTTTCCCACCCCTGCAGTGCATTAGGACTATTATTGACGCCATCTCTCCTCCCCTCTTGACCTTGGAACAGAGTCTAGCTTCTCCTCCAGCCCGTGCCAGCTGTTAGCACACAGACTCCCCACCACCAAGGCTTCTGCTCTAATGAACATTTGAAAAGCCTGTCTTTTCTTTTCCAAATTGCACATGTCATGTGTGTTAAGAATAACACATAGATAATACTGGAAAGCAGTAGAGAGAAGAGAAATACTACCCCAAGAAATTAATGCTAATACTTTAGGCTTAGCACCCGTAACTCAGGGGTTAGGGCTCTGGCCACATACACCAAGGCAGGCGGGTTTGAACCCGGCCCGGGCCTGCTAAACGACAGTGACAACTGCAACAACAAAAAAATAGCCGGGCATTGTGGCAGGCGCCTGTAGTCCCAGCTACTCGGGAGGCTGAGGCAAGAGAATCACCTAAGCCCAGGAGTTTGAGGTTGCTGTGAGGGGGACATAGTGAGACTCTGTCTCAAAAATAAATAAATACATACATAATACTTTAGTGCATATTCTTCCAATTTTGTTTCTATAGATTACCTAGAAAAAATATGTATGGCATATGCAACAAATTTAAACTACACATATTTTATAAAACTTTAAATAATTACTATTTCCCCATAGTAATAAATAAAAGTTTGTATCATTGGTCTTAAAAATGACATAATATTCTCTAGCACGAACATCATGTTATAAAGTGATCTCTAGTTGTTGGACACAATTTTTTTCCACTGTTGCTGATAACCTTGTGAAAAATATCCTTGGACCTATAGATCCACAGATCTGTCCAGCCCTGGCCCTTCGGATACATTCCTAAAGTGGAATTTCTGGGTCAAAAAGGAGACCCTGCTTCGTGTTTTGATGCCTGCTGCCAGCCCGCCCTCCAGAACGGCTGCTCTGTTTCTGTTTCTACGACCAGGGCAGTTAGGTCTCTGAGAAGTAAATTGCATAGAAGACCTCCAAGCTCTCTAGTGACCCCTCTGAGGGGTCAGACTCTCCAAAGTCAGGTTTTTGTTGTGGTTTCGACTGCTAGCTTTGAAAGGTGACGTCAAAGGCTCTGCTCCTCAGGTCTCGTGAGAGGGCTGACCTGGCAATGACTGCAGGGGCCCGTGTGCCCGTCACACACAACGGTCTTGCCTTTGGGATCTGGATGTGTGACGGGATTGGAACAGCAGGCAGAAGCTGCTGTGGGCTAACACAGGGCCTGGAAACCCTCCGAGCAACCCCACGTTCCGGGCAATCCCACGTGGCATGCCGGCCTCTTGCCTTGCTGTCTTTTCTGCCCCACAGTGCTCAGTGCTGAAGGAAGAACTAAGAAAGGAAGAAGCTCAGAAGGAATACATGGATGCCCAAGAGAAGGAGCTGAAACTCTGCAAAACCGTGAGTGGGACTTCCTCATCTGCAGGTGCCAACGGAAAAACTAGGCTTTGACCTTGAGATCCTTGGTCCATCACAAATCATGAAGCTTTGGGGTCTTGTGTTCATTTATGTTTGACTGCAGTCTCAGAATTCTTTAGTTTGCCACCGCTGGCCTCAAGGAAAAGATGGGAGAAAGGATTGGAAACCAGGGGGCCGTGATCCTCTGGGCAATTAACTCCAGCGCCCTCATGGGGTCCCCCAGGGCTGGGCTATGTTGGGACGGGGAGGAGGATGGGAAGCTGGACCGCTGCCACTGCATGTTGCTGGACATTCCCTCTCTGGTCCCCCACCTCAGACCCATGATTCCCAAACTTAGGTTCCACTGTCAGGAGTGTGTCAAAGCCATGGGCACTGTTGCTGACACAAACTTCTTCTTCCGTATTTTCATTTAAACACCACAAAACAAAACTCATGAAACAAAACAAAACACTCATAAAAAAGAAAAAAAACTAAAAAGCAAAGTTATCATTTGCTTTATATAGAAGGTGATCCTAAAAATAAATGGGATGAAAATATGGCCATTAAAATTCGACCAGATGCAGTGGCTCACACGTATAACACTTTTGGAGGTCAAAGTGGGGAAGAGGACTTGAGGTCAGAAGTTCAGGACCAGCCTGGGCAAAACAGCAAAACCCTGTCTCTAAGAAAAAAAAAAAAAATTAGCCAGGCATATGAGTGTACACCTGTAGCCCCAGCTAGTTGGAGGCTCAGTCAAGAGGATTGCTTAAGCCCAGGAGTTAGAGGCTGCAGTGAACTGTGATCATGTCACTGCACTCCAGCCTCAGCAACAGAGTGAGACTCTGCCTCTAAAAAATAAAGAAAAAATTAAAAATTAATAAATAAATGTATAAAATAAATAGATACGATGAAAACAGGACCATTAAAATTAAAATGTTTGATCCTCATACCCTGCAAATCCTCTTCTTGTGCATCACCAGGTATATATTCTCTGTTCTTTGGGAAGCACAGAGGTTTAGATTTGCTTTTCCCTGTGCCAGCGCTGTTCCTCCATGCCAGGGACACTTCTACTCTCTGCCTCAAATAGAAAAACGAAAAATGTTATTGTTCGGTTCTTCCAAACTAGTTCCTATTGGGTCTTCCAAATAGTTGGGGCTTATTTAGCTTGATCTCAAAAAATACACCCCAAGTGCCAGGCTCGGTGGCTCACACCTGTAATCCTAGCAATTTGGGAGGCCAAGGCCGGTGAGTACCTTGAGATCGGGAATTCGAGACCAGTCTGAGCAAGAGCATGACCCCATCTCTAAAAGATAACCAGGTGTTGTGGTGGGTGCCTAAAGTCCCAGCTACTTGGGAGGCTGAGGCAAAAGGATCCCTTGAGCCCAGGAGTTTGAGGTTGCTGTGAGTTATGATGCCATGACACTATGTGGAGGGCAACAAAAAGTGAGACTCTTGTCTCAAAAAAATATATACTCCAAGAGAAATGATTGGAGTGAATCAATGGGTATCATGTAGTGTTAAATCCAGGACCTATGCAGATTGACAAAATAAACTAATTTCCTCTATCCAGCATTTTTAATATATCAATTGGAAATAAAACTCTACTTCACCTACAGATGTAGAACTTTCCCCCAGGAGAAGGAATTAAACAAGCTAATACCAGGCCAGGTGCAGTGGCTTATGCCCGATATCCTAGAACTTTGGAAGGCTGAGACTGGAAAAGGGCTTGAGGCCAGGAATTTGAGACCAGCCTGGGCAACAGAGCAAGACCCTTTCTATCTCAAAAATAAAGCTAATTACAAAGAACCTATTTTTACTTTGGTCTCTTAACAGTTGGTCAAATAAACAAGCAAACAAACTAATAGCAGACAAGGTTTCCACTTTGATGAATGGGAGGAAGGGGTTCTAGGGATCCAGAACTTTCATCCCAAAAGGTGGTTCCTGCAGCCATCAGGGAAATTGACTCTTCTGTTGTTGAAACTTTTTCAGCAAATCCAAGACATGGAGAAAGAAATCAAAAGGCTTAAGGAGGAGCTGAGGAAGAGCAGTACTGAACAAAGCATGATCTCCAAGACTCTGCGAGAAAAGAGCAAGGTATGCAGGGCCGGGATGCTTTGGTGCAATGATCAGGTGCTGGCCCCGCCCCTCAACCCCATCCCCAAGTGTGGTCGATGCTGGTCTCAGCCCCTCTTACCCTGGAGAAAACTGAGGCTCAGAGAGGGAAAGGAAGGGACTCAGGTTCACTCAAATAAAGGAATTGTGGCAGGATTTGAACCCAGGTGGGTCTGACGCCAGAGCTCCCATGAATAACCACTGCTCACGCTGCCTTCTAAAACTGTCTGTTGCTTTTTCATAATGAGACCCACCCACCTATCTCCAGATCCCAGTGATTTCAGTGTTACCTAATTACTTTAGTGTTCCTTCTCATCACAGGAAAAAAAATCTTTAGCCGCATATCACAGACATGTGTTATCCATCACAGTAGCCATAGCCACACATGGCTATTTAAATTCACTACAGTAAATAAAACAGGCTGGCCATGGTGGCTCACACCTATACTTCTATCACTCTGGAAGGTCAAGGCAGGAAGATTGCTTGACCTCAAGAGTTCAAGATCAGCTTGAGCAAGAGTGAAATCCCATCTCTACTAAAAATAGAAAAAATAAGCCGGGCATGGTAGTGTGCTTGTAGTCCCAGTTACTTGGGAGGCTGAGGCAGGAGGATTGCTTGAGCTCAGAAGTTTGAGGTTGCAGTGAGCTATGATGGCAATGCTGCACTCTAGTCCAGGTGACAAAGGAAGACCCTGTCTCCCCAATAAAGTAAAAAAAACAAAATTTAGCTCCTCACTTGTACTAGCCACATTCCAAGTGCCCAATACTTAAGTGTGGCTAGTGGGTACTGATTGTACAGATACAGAACTTTCCATCACCACAGAAAGTTCTATTGTCTTAAACCAATGGTGGCCTCTTTGGGCAATAGAACCAATTGAAGGGTTGTCTAAAACACACTTCTGGATCACACATACTTTAAACTTTTTCAACTGAAGATATCTTTAAGGGTCTTTAAGAATCTTTTAGAATCTATCTGACAAATCATATCTTGTTGATAAATACTGAGGTCTAAAAAAATTGTCCAGACATAAATAGACTTGGAGAAATCATTAACAAAAAGTTAAAACCAACAGCTAAACCTACATGGAGAAAAATTTGTTATTAACTAAAATTTGAGAGAAAAATAAAATATTCTTGAAAAAGTTTAGATGTGCAAAATATAATCTGGGTAACAATGGACTTGGTAAAAATGAGGGACACAGATTACACCACGACAGCTGTGGTTAGTAAATATTTGAAAGGGACCAGAAAAACTTCAGGTGAATCAAGTCATCATTGTACAATTTACCCAGAAAAGAATTGATGCAGATAAAAATAATTTTAGAAGAATAAAAATTTAAATGATAACCAGTGGAAATCTGTTAAACCACTGTTTTAATGAACATCACTCTGCAAAATACCTCATCAGTGAAAATGAATTTACTTGGATATATTTTTCTTTAAAATAGTTGCAGTTGCAGCTTGGCGCCTGTGGCTCAACGGGCTAAGGCGCCAGCCATGTACACCTGAGCTGATGGGTTCAAATCCAGCCTGGGCCCGCCAAACAATGACAGCTGCAACCAAGAAATGGCCGGGCGTTGTGGTGGGTGCCTGTGGTCCCAGCTACTTGGGAGGCAGAGGCAGGAGACTCGCTTGAGCCCAGGAATTGGAGGTTGCTGTGAGCTGTGATGCCACGGCACTCTACCCAGGGTGACAGCTTGAGGCTCTGTCTCAAAAAAAAAAAAAAAATAGTTGCAGTTGTGAACGTGGGATCAAACTGCTTTCAGAGCTATAAATTTTCCTCTAAGAAAGGCCTTAGCTGCATTCCACAATTTTTAGTATGCAGTATTTTCACTATTATTCAAATTAAAATATTTTCCAAATCCCATTTTTATTTCTTCTTTGATCCATGGGTTATTATGAAGTTATTTCCTAATTTCTATAGATGTGAGGATTTTCTGGTTACCTTTTGTTGCTGATTTCTAACTTAATTACACTGTGTTCAGAGAAAACCCTCTGTGTGACTTCATTTGTCTGATATTAATAGAGATTTGTTTTATGCCCTGCTTGTACACTTGAAAAGAGTATGTATTCTGCAGTTACTGGGAACAATGTTCTGTATATGTCCATTTAATCAAGTTTGCTAATGATGTTCAGAACTTAAATGTGCTTACTGATTTTTTTCTGTTTGTTTTGCCAGTCATTCAAAGAGGTTATGTTGTTTAAATATACCATCATGGTATGGATTCACCTATTTCATTTTCTAGCATTTTTAATTTACATATTTTGAGGCTATATTAGTAAGTGCGTATAAATTTACAATTTTATTACTTCCTATTAAACCAAATCTTTGACCATCACAAGATATTCCTCAAGAGGTGTTTTCCCCCTAAAGTCTACTTTGTCAATAAGATAGCTCCATCAGCTACACTAGCTTTCTTCTGATTAGTTTTCAGAGTATACCTTTCTCATATTTTTTTCTGCCAATCTTTCTTTAAGTTCATATCTGTAGTGAAGAGCATGAAGTTCTTATAAAATCATGTTTGATAGTCTTTGTATTTTAGTCCATTTACATTTAATGTAATTGCTGGTATATGGGGGCTTCAATTTACCTTCTTACTCACTATCAGTTGTATCATCTGTGCAATATTTCTTCTTCTCTTCATTCTTACCTTCTTTTCAGTTGGTTTTTGTTATTTCATTTTTATTAATAGCTATATTAGCTTGGAAATTTTTCATTCTTTTCCTTTTTTTTTTTTTTTTTTTTAAGTAGTAGTAAGACAATTTACCAGAAAAGGTCTACAGAAAAAAAATACAGCACCTATTCATGACTTATCAAAATCTAATGTTTTTATTGAGTTGTTCATTCTTCTACTACTCTTTTAGTGGTTATCCTGAAGATTGCAGCATGCATTTCCAACTTGGCAAAATCCAGTATTTATTAATAATTATGACCTTCTTGATGATACAATGAGCTTAGGCATTGACTCTTTAACTTTGCTTACCTCCCTCCAGACTTACATGCCCTTACTGACATTTTCTAAACTTCACTCTCTGTTTGAAACCTCCAAAGACAATATTTTTGCACCAGCTAATATCCATATCCACACATTATTATTGTATGTTTTTCCTCCATCTCTGATCATTTTTTTCTCTGACTAAAGAACATCCTTTAGTACTTTTCTGCAGTGTGGCTCTGCTGGCGACAGATTCTCTTGGGAGTATGTGTACACCTGTATGTCTGAAAATACCAATATTTAACCTTCATTCTTGAAACATATTTTGACTTTGTATTGAATTCTATATGGCAATTATTTTCTTTCAGCACGTTATGGATAGCATTAAGTATGTAATTCCATTTTCTTTCAGCTCCAATTGTTTCTACTTAGAAGTAAACTATAAACCCAACTGTTATACCAGTGTGTGATGTTTTTCTCTGGGTGTTTTTTAAATTTTTCTTTCCCTTTAGTTTACAGTAGTTTAATTATGTTTTATCGAGGTGTGTGATTATTTATCCCGTCAGGAGTTCATATGAGCTTCTTAGTTCTTCAGCTTAGTATTTTCCATTAGTTTTAGAGCTTGGGCTACATACGACCCTAGACAGTGGGGAGCTACTGAAGACTTTTAAATAGGGGGCTTATGTGATTAAATTTGTGACTAATAATAATGGTGAAAATGATAGCTACTATTTTTCAGGGACTAGGCATTATGCCAAACATTTAATCTCTTTTCACTTTTGCAACAACTCCGTGATCTAGAAATTATTATGCCCATTCTGCAGATGAGAGAGTAAGGATTTAGAGCAGCGGTTCTCAACCTGTGGTTCACAACCCCTTTTTTTCCATTTGTAACAGTGCAGCAATTAGGAAGGCTGAGAACCACTGGTTTAGAATATAATAACTAGCCTGAAGCCACACAGCCAGTAAGTGACAAAGCCAAGACAGGAAGCCAGGTTTGTCTGACTCTTGTTACGGTGGCAGAGCCATGAGCCACATGTGACTGTTTAGGTGAAATTCAATCAAATTTAAAGTGCATGTCCTCGGCTCGGCACCTGCGGCTCAATGGGCTAAGGCGCCAGCCACGTACACCTGAGCTGGAGGGTTCGAATCCTGCCTAGGCCCACCAAACAACAATGACGGCTGCAACCAAAAAATGGCCGGGCGTTGTGGCGGGCGCCTGTAGTCCCAGCTACTTGGGAGGCGGAGGCAGGAGACTCGCTTGAGCCCAGGAATTGGAGGTTGCTGTGAGCTGT
>CAUYRH010103178.1:0-17923 GCA_963574655.1 Perodicticus potto | reverse complement strand
TTTCTGAACATACAGATATTTTTTGTGTGTGTTCTTTATATATATATATATATATATATATATATATATATATATATATATATATATAGTTTTTTTTGGCTGGGGCTGGGTTTGAACCCACAACCTCTGGTATATGGGGCTGGCGCCCTACTCCTTTGAGCCACAGGTGCTGTATGACTGGACTTTTATAGAAAACTTTTGCCAAACCTTTATCTAGTTTCTAGTCTGTTATTTAGTCCATAAAACCATTAAAGAAATGGTTTTAGAATGGAAGGTGGGTGATAGGATCATCAGATTTATACTTTTAAAAGTTGCAGTGGCAAGAGTGAACTGAGGTGGTAGAACAAAAGTGGGGGGCAGAGAGGTGATGGTAGCATGAACCAAAGGAAAAATAGTGAAGATAAAGAGAGGTCATGAATTTGAGAATGATTGAGGAGGTAGAACTGATAAAACACGGCAGTTAATCTGGTGTTTCTCTGAAATCCAGCCCCCTAAATTTTGATAATGGATTTTCTTTATTTCTGGGGTCTTCCTCTTCCTGGGGATCTTTCTGGGTCCTCTCCTAACCCCCAACTGAGCACTAGAGTATGGTTTTCCCACTTTTGCCTGATTGTTAGGGCTTTGCTCTCTCCTGAATACCCTCTATGATGCAGTTGAGAGAACTCATGCTCAGGACTTTATATCTTTTGCCTTTGTCCCCAAATAGAAGATACTTTTAACTTGGACTTGCATTGCCTGCTGATATCATAGACTGAAACTTCTGTGGGATTCTGTGATTTCTCTGTCAGAGTGAACTTTCTGGTAGCAATCGCATGTTTCAGGGGATGAAGATAGCTCCAAATGCAACTTTTCACAGTTTGCTTAGTTCTTTCGTCAGTACTTGAGATGTGCTGGGCTGATTCCAAGTTACGACAAAGATAAGGAAGAATAGGTGGATGTTCTGAAATGTCATTCTTTAAAACATACCAATTCTTTGCTTTTTTATTTGCTTAAGAATAAGATGATTGAGAGTTTTTTGATGGAATCAGAAGTAATTTTCTTCTGTTTGCTCTTGTGGGGTTCTTTTCTGTTGATTCTGTATCTACATATGCTGATGACTTCCAATTTTATAGGTCCTTTCCTAAAATTTGCAATAAATCAAACTATCCACTGGACTCCTCCACCTAGATGTTCCCCCAAACAAAGGTCTATCTGTCTAAAACCTGAAACCTTTATCTTATTGCTCTTTTCCCTTCTCTTCCTCTCACACCCTTTGTATTAATGAATTATAAGATTGACTCATCAGTCTGGTCACATGGCAAAATGTGTGCAAGTCCTCGTGGAGTTATAAATTCTTCCTATATCCTTATTCTACAATTTATCAAGATTCAATTTCTTAAACACATTTTTATTACTTTTTTTTTTTTTTTTAATAACATGCTTGAATTTTTAAAGGGTAGGACCAGGGCAAATCTTACGCTAGAGAAGTGTGGTCCTCCTTCCTTTTATTTATTTATTTTTTAAATATTTATTTATTTTTTGAGATGAAGTCTTGCTGTGTTGCCCAGGTGGTCTCAAACTCCTGGGTTCAAGCAGTCCTCCCATCTCAGCCTCCTGAGTACCGGAGACAACAGGATCATACTACTATACTCAGCTCAAATATATTAAAAAAAATCTTTATCTCTTCTATACTCTCACTGCCTTCATTTAGTCTTTTTATGTCTCACAGTGACTAGTCATTTCCTGGCTTGTCTCTATCTTGTCTTGTTCTGCTCTAATCTTTCAAGGACAGGAACCAAATGACCATCATTTAACCGAGTACAAGATCGACACACAGAAGGTCCTTGTTGAATATGTATTCAACTTTAAATAAAGAGAAAAATCAAGTCTGGATCACATGCATCTTTTCCTTTCGATACTCCTTCTCAGCAAAGATCTTCTCCTGTCAACATCTTCTTTTTGGTTCCTAGAAAATCCCTCCTATGCAATGGAAGACCTCAAGTGAGGTTTCTACCAAGACTTTGAGAAGGTTTGAAGCTCCTTTAAAATTAAAAGTTTAGCTTTTTCACAGGCACTGTTATGGCTCACTGGGGAGGTGGGAAGGCCTTCTGCTGGTGTGAGAATACAAGTCAGGCTCCTGAATTTTCATAACGGAATGTCAGCCTTGCCACCTGACAGTCTAAAACATATGCCTAAAACATATGGATCTCTTTTCAATCAACACAATGTCTTCACTTCCTCTAAAGAGCTCAGTCTTGGACTGACTGATATTCATTCCTATCCAAGAAGCTCAGCTAAAAAGAATGATATTTGAGAGATATTTGGAGCTAATCATTCAGTCTCTCAAGTTTTCACCTTAAACCAAGTTAAAAATTTGTTACACTTTTAAAAAACTCTATGCTCTTATTTCATTAGAAATGTCATCACTGAATAACATTTAAGTGATGTGTTTCCTGGTCTCATGTGGGAATGATAAAGAAATGTTTACTTCTGAAGATCCACCCCAAAGTATTTGTCCCTTACCTTACTCAATGTATCATCAAACAAAAATGTTTCTAAAGAAGTGGAATGCTTTTCATATTGGGAGATGAGAACTATTGTAGGTCTGTTCAAGTGAACATTTCAACATCTGAGCCATCTCCTCCTTCTCTGAGTACCAATAATTATAGACAAAATAATGAATGAGAAAATTCAAAAGACAATAACACTTTAAAGAATAAAATTAATGTTTCTTTGAAGCAGAAAGAATAAAAATGGAAAGCAATAAATGGGGCTGGAGCTGAGGGTCTGGTGGGCTCTGGCACTGTAAACAGCTCAGCACTCACAGGATGACAGGATCTACAAGTGCCAAGCAAGTGGGAAGAAGACCTTGAATCATTGTTTGAAATCAGAGTCTGGGGTTGAATACTGCTCCATGAAAGAAAGCTTGAAAAACTTGCTGTGTTAAACCACCTGAGTATCAAGGAAAGAAGGAGAGATGCAGGGAAAGTTTTGAAGCCTTTGCCAAGCTGTCTTCTGGCTCAGTGATTAGAGTGACAGTGTTACAACTACCCCTATGGGGCAGGGGCCCTGATGTAACAGTATAAGATCTATTTCTAGTTTGGAATTCTAGCAGCATTGGGAAAATTCTATTGAAAACCCACCAAAAAGGAAGAAGAAAGAATAGATGGAACTCCAAAACCCCAAATAATTGACAAATCTTCCTCCTACGCAAGACAAACTGAAACATCTAAATTTCATTATTCAGAAAGAAAAAAATGCTAACATATCCACCAAATTATTGAGACTCTTTTTCAGATAAAATAAAGATAATTAAACAATCTGAAAAAGTTTTTATAGTAAGACATTTATGCTTTTTCACTACTGAGATAAAAAAAGAAAAACATTCATAGGGAAGAATAAGAAAATATGGAACAAAAACATGCAGACACAAAATTATAACAGGCCAATCTAAAAATAGTCTACTAGGGATCCTAGAAATAAAATGGCATAAACTTTAGAAAAAGACAGAACCAAAAGCAGAATAAGTAAATCAAAAAGTAGAACTAAGACATTTATAAAGCAGTTTGGAGAAAGGGAAGATAGATTGAGAAAGTGAAGTTCAAGCCGAGCACTACACAAGGAGAACAGAATAGAGAGTAGAGAAGCACCAAGTGAAGAGACACGGGCCAAGCAATTTTTAGTGAAGACACAAGTTCTCATATTAAAAATGTAATCTAGGTTCTAAGAAAGATGCATAAAAATAAATGCATACTTAGATGCATCTTACACTTGATCTTAGCCAAAAGGCCGAGAAGCGATTCTTAGATGCATCTTAAAACAATTGAAGATAAAGAGAAAATATTATGAAGTTTCAGTTGTACAAGATACATAAGCTCTAGAGATCTCGTGTACAACATTGTGCTTATAGTTAACGATATAGTGTTGTGAACGTAAACGTTTGTTGAGAGAGTAGATCTTATGTTCTTACCAAAATAAAACAAAAAGGAAAACAAATGAACGAGAAACTATTAAAAATAAAAATCAGATTCTTAAAGGAATGATAATTAGGCAGACAGTTGACTTCTCATTAGCAGCTATACATCCATACCAGGTCACAATGGAGCGATATCTTACAGATAGCTGAGGGAAAATCGCTGTCAGCCTAGAACTCTCTGCCCGGCTAAACTACCCGAGAGGAAAAGGTTAGCATCAGGCTTGAGATTTATGTATACCAGGTAAGATGGTTTTCCTTGGAAGATATGTTATTAGTTCTTTCTGTCTTCTCACATCATTTCCTTGGACACTTCCTAAGTTAAGATAAATAAGGCGTGTTGCATGCTATGAGCTAATAATCTGTCTTGTTTACCGTGAAATTCCAGACTGAGTGGGAGTATATCTGGGGTGAAGTTACTGTAAAGAAGCAGACAAACTTTATACCTATAGGATAGGAACAAAATATAAGATTGGTGGGAAACCAAGGCAGTGGTGTCTCCATGCCAAGTAAAATCACATACATGTTAAAGTTATTTCCATTTGTTGCACACATCCTGTGTAGGGAAGGGGTGATACATGAATCTGTATACATAGTGGAAACAAAACTGTTTTTCCTGACGTCTATCCTTCTATAAATGTGAAGAATTTAATAATAGATTGAATCCTGTTGTGTTATGTGAGTTTGATCGCCAATCTTAATGTGTAATCACTGCCGGTAGTGACATTCTCATTAAAGTAAAATAAAAACTTAAAAAAAAATTGAAAATTTTCACTCACGGAACATTATTGAACAAACTATGAAGGGAATATTGTTAGCAAGAAGAAGATGGAATCAGGGAAGGAAGACTGAGATGCAAGACACAAAAGTAAGTAGAGAAACGAAAAAGAGTCAATGGAGAAATATTTTCCTATAAAAAAAGTAAAATTAAATCTCTAAACTACAATCACAAAACATGAGGTGGCTCTCCATCGGATACTTAGCATGTTAATATCTTTGTTCTATTTGAGGGCAGGATAAAGGTACCGGTGCTGAATGACTTTAAGTCAGTCTAGAAACACTTACAAAGGATGAATTTTTAAAATTGTATAAAGTGTAAAATATAAAGTATATATTTTTAAAGTCGTATGAAGTATAAAATATGAACTATATATTTTTAAAATTTAAGGATAAACATTAAGAGGATAGATGTATTCTCTAGAGTTTCTGAATTCATAGAGAAAAAGGAGAATATGGAAAATTTTATTGATACAACCAGAAAACAGGAAAGGAGGAATAAAAGAAACAATGACTTTCCCCTTTTCTATGGCTGGCAGGAAGCCCAGATAAAATGTTTTTCCCAATGATTTCATCCTATGTTTCTCATAAGATTATTTTCACTTTTCTTTTCTTCTTTTTCCTTTTTTGAGACAGAGTCTCACTATGTCGTCCCGGGTAGAGTGCTGTGGTATCACAGCTCACAGCAACCTCAAAATCCTGGGCTTAAGAGATTCTCTTGCCTCAGTTTCCCAAATAGCTGGGACTATAGTTGCCTGCCACAACAGCCGGCTATTTTTGTTGTTGTTGTTGTCGTTGCAGTGTCATTGTTGTTTAGCTGGCCCAGGCTAGGTTCAAACACGCCAGCCTGGGTGTATGTGGCTGGCGCCCTACTCACTGAGCTATGAGCACCGCCCGATTATTTTCACCTTTTGTAAGATAATTTCAGATTTCTTTTACCTTCATTTTGGATACCTATACATTCAAGTTAATTTCCTTTTTGTCTCAGAATTATGCAGTTTTACACCTGGAAAAATCCTTAGGGATGTTCTAGTACCGGGATTAAAAACAAAGCACTTAGGCTACCGTGATCTTATCTCATGTGGAAGGCAGACATCGTTAATTAAATACAGTGCTCCTCACAAAGCCTAATCATGGTCTTGCAATGCTCTGCAACAAAGCTTTCCTATTTCACGTTGTTGGCAGAGAGATAAAACTTATTTATTACTCCAGATGTAGTCCAATTGTGTCTTTGATAAATGAAGAGACTAAGACATGGAAAGGTGAGGCAATTTACCCAATGTCATAGAAAAACTGAAGTAAGAACCAAGCCTATGAAGGCCAGTGTTCCTTCTTCTCTATCAGACTGAGTCCATAAATCCTGGAGGCGTCCCCCAATCAAAATACCTCCTAGGACCCCCATGAATGCTGCTGTTAGTCTCCTGAAATCTTAGTTTTAAGTTTCATTTTTACAAACCACTTGTAATTTCCAATTCAGGACAACATAAAATTGAAACATGTCATTTTAGTGCTCCCATGATCACACGGAAAATCCCTGGACAAAATACGTAAGAATGGAAAGTCAAGAAGAGAAAGTGAATGGGCTAGTTGCCCCACGACTCAGGGACTTACTTGTAGGTGAGTTCGTTGGGGTTCTTTTTCTTTTCTATTCTTCTATTTGCACTGACTTAGACACTGGAGAAGCCTACAAGTTATAGATAGGCACAGATTAAAAAAAATATATACACACCGTATATATCCAGCCAAAATAGAAGCCCAGGGCGGCGCCTATGGCTCAGGGGGTAGGACGCCAGCCCCATATACCGAGGGTGGCGGGTTCAAACCCAGCCCTGGCCAAACTGCAACAAAAAAATAGCCGGGCGTTGTGGCGGGTGCCTGTGGTCCCAGCTACTCGGGAGGCTGAAGCAACAGACTCGCCTAAGCTCAAGAGCAGGAGGTTGCTGTGAGGTATGACACCATGGCACTCTATGGACAAAATGAGACTCTGTCTCTAGAAACAACAACAACAAAAACCAAAATAGAAGCCCAGGCTGTCTAGCCAAAGAACTGTGCAAAGTGCTGTGTGAACAGTGTGGCCTGGTGAGTCAGAAGCCATTAACCATGACCATCTGCTCTCAAGGTGGTTACCAAGCAAGTGGTGCCCTTCATCCATCTTAGTGGGCGCTGCTGGGAGGAGAGTCTGGGGTGCGCAGAACCCTGTCTTCCAGGACCCCTGCAATAAGGAGGAGGTGCCCTTTCCCTGTGAGGACTGTGGAGAGAGTTCTGACTTCCAACCCTGCATTGGTCTGCTCCAGCTGTCATCAGAGAAGGTCACAGAGTGGGCGGCTTACATGACAACAAGTAATTTCCTCATAGTGCTGGAGGCTGAGGGTCCAAGATCAGCGTCCTGGCAGGGTTGGCAATTGGTGACACCTCTCTTTCGACCTGAAGCCAGCACCGTCTTGCTATGTCCTCTGCCTCTCCCTCTGTGTACATACAGCCTGGAGGTGCTAGGGAGATCTAGAGTCTCTTCTTCTTATGGGGACACCAGTCCTGTTAAATTAGCATGTGAATGGGTTCACATGACTTCATTTAACCTTAATGACCTTCTTAAAGACCCTGTCTCCAAATATAGTCACACCGGGGGTTAGGGCTTCAACATATGAATTTTAGTGGGACACGATTTGGTCCCCTAACAACTCCTGAACCTCTATCATACAGTGATGTCCTGCCCTCTCTGGTGGAGCCCAGGCACGGAGTGCTGACCTCCATCCCTCCCCTAATACCAGCAAGTAAACAAAAATTGATAAATTATATTAAATACTTTATCAAAATTAAAGGCATTTGCTGTATAAAACACCTGCTAACAGATGAAAAGACAAGCTGCAGACTGAGAGAAAATGCTTGTAGGTGGCATATCTGATGAAGGACTTGTATCCAGGCTATAATAAAGAACTCTCTAAACTCAATAGCAAGAAAACAAACAATCCAATTAGAACCTGAGCAGAAGACTTCAAAAAGCAGATACGTGTCTAAAGATGATACACTGATGGCAAGTGAACACATGAAAAGCATAGTCCACATCATTAGCCTCTAAGAGAATGCAAATTAAAGCTGGACATGCTGTCATTAAACACCTCTTAGAATAATAAAAATAAAAAATGCTCACAGTACCAAGTACTAATGAGGAACGGAAAATGAGGTGGCCACTTTCAAAAATAGTTTGGCAGTTTCTATAAAGTGAAACACAGACACACGGTACAAGCCAGCGACCTCTTTCATCAGTGTTGATCTTGGAGACACAAAATGCTATGTCCATACAAAACCTGTCCATGAGTGTTCAGAGCAACTTTAGTTGTAACAGTCAAAAATTGGAAACATTCCAAATGTCCTACAACAGGTGAATGGATAACCAAACTGTGGGACATTGATACTATAGAATATTACTCAATAATAAAATAGCATTAACTATTGTATGTGTAACAACGTGGATGGATCTCAAAGGCATAGAGAAGCCAGTCTCAAAAAGGATTACAGTTCTTTCCCATGGAGAAACAAGTTGCCTGGCCTGATCCCTATCTTAACCCCCAGACTCAACCCACAGAGCAGCCCCCTAGCCTTGTACTGATGTCAGACGCTACAGCCTGGGGTTGAGTAAGAAACAGCTTCCCTGGAGACATTCAAGCCAAATGTTGCATAAGTTTTCCAGAACAGAAAGGAAAATTGTGGATCAGAAAAGGTGACTAATAAACATACCAAAAGAATGTGGCTGCACAAATACCAGAATCTGATCAGACACAACAGTTTGAGAAATGCGTTGGTGCATACAATCAACTTACAGAAAACCACTTTTTGGACTGTGTTAAGGTCTTCTATAGCAAGAGAAGTAAAACCTGAAGAGAACACCTGTTTAGAACATTGCTTACAGAAATACTTAAAAATGACACAAAGAACATCCATGAGATTTCAGGAATATCATATTTAGTAGGATGAAGCTCTGGCAGCCAAGGGGAGGACTCTTTGGCCAGCCACAAAAGACAAGTTCTGATGGATGGACTTTTGATGAAAGATTGCCAAGAGCTGCTGCCCTGGAAGGGAAGATTCATCTGGTAGAATCCCCCGAGAGCCACCATGTTAAACCATCTGTCATGTCTGTTTGGCAAATGGAAACTTCTGGGGGAACTAACTTGCTATTTACCAGGAATAATCAAAATAGAAGTTCTTATTGTTTGATGAAAATCATGAGATGCAACATTTATTGAGGCCTCATGATTCAGCAGCTTGCTCAGTTGGTTGGAGAAATAAACCATTGTTTCTTTGATTATGATTGTTAATTTTAAAGAAAAATATGCATTCAATCATGTATGAGATAGAAAGGAATTTTTATTATGTACAGTAAGATAAATGGAAATATTGATGGTTTAAAGGGTTACATACTGTCTGATTCCATTTATATAATATTCTCAATGTTACAAAATCATAAGGGTGAAAAGATCTGTTTTTGCCAGGAGTTAGATTTGAGGTTAGGATGTAATTATGTATGTATTAAGGTGTAACTCAAGGAAGTTTCTTTGTGGTGATAAAACAATTCTGTATCCCAACTGTGATGATGGTTACACCAATCGTAGAACTACAAACACACACATAGGTTGTGGGTATAACCACGTGTACATATCCCAAAAGAAGTCCATCCCAAACCTGGTGAAATCTAAATAAGATCTCTGCTTTGAAATGTATTTTTACCAATGTCAGCTTCTTGGTTTCGATAATGTTCTATGCTTATGTAAGATATTATCATCAGCATAGACTGAGTGAGGGGTACATGGCAACTATCTGTACTATTTCTGGAATTTCTTGTGAGTCTAAAACTATTCACAATAAGAAGTTGTAATTAAAAAAAAATCAATTGTAATGAACTTAAAAAAATGTTCTGGTCTTAAGCCTGCCCAAGGATAAAGTCAGAGCTCTTGGGGATGGGGAAAGGGGAGAGTAGAGAGAGAAAGAATGAGGGAGAGGTGGGGAAAGGAACAGCAGAGAGAGGGAAGGAGCCAGGGAGTGGGGTCGTGGTGTGTGCCACACCTTTTGGGGGCAAAACACGATTGTAAGAGGGACTTTACCTAACAAATGCAATCCGTGTAACCTGGTTTCTTGTACCCTCAATGAGTCCCCAACAATAAAAAAATAATAACAACAAAGTCAGAGCTCTTAAACAGTCACAAACCAAGGTGGGGGGTGCGGGTCAGGGACATGTGAAAACAAACAGTCCCTGATTACTCCCCCATTGGTATGTGACTGTCTTTATGACACCACACTGGTAAGGATTTGTTGGGAAAATGCCTGTAGTATTAGGCACAAATCAGGGAATCTTTCAGCTATTTCAAAGTCTTGTTTTCCTTAGACACTACGAGAAAAAAAAACACAAAGCAAACACAACTAATTAATATAATTATGACATTCGAGGTTAGACGGTGTTAATAGATTTCATATACTGTTTCAACTCGTTTGTTGTGCAGTAATCCCAAAACGTTGAATGTTTTGCTTTCTAGATTTTTACATCTGTATTCAGACATCACCTTTTTCTAGATGTTTTTTCCCCATGGGTATCCTCTTTGTTAACAATTTTACTTCAAAAAAAACTCTCTCCCATCACTTTAGGCAGTAAATTGAGAGCAAAGCCCAAGGGAAACCCACATGTTTACAATTTTTAAAGTTGGGGATTATGATTTTTATTATTTCTCTCACTCTCATATCTCATTATCATTATCACATTCCTGAAATAACTAAAATGGTTACAAGTGTGAAAACCACAAGTATTGAGAGACCTTGGGAGACTGCATTCTGAAGTTCTCAAAAATGTTAACTGGGAAATACATAGAACAACTCTATTTGTCAGGGTTAAGGTCATGGGAAATACATCTGTTCACATTTGTAGGGTGTACTGTCACAGAAAACCACACACACGAAGCGACAGGGCAAAAAGCACAGCGGCCCTGTGCAGTTACATCATCTGCCAAGCACGTATATCACAAATGCCTTGAAAGCAGTCAGCAGAATATTCTGGGTCCCACCAAAATGTTATGATTAAACATCCACAACAAAGGCTGTGCCCAGAAGCCTTTGTTCTGAGCAGGGTTTATTTGAAGGAAATGGAATGTGATTGTAATAAGAAGCCTGGGCTGGCTGAGTCTCTTCAACTCATTAGGCTGCTGTAATGTGCAAAAGGCGATGGGGTGAGGGGAGACAGGCTGGGGAGAGGCTCATAAGTTCCACACAACACCCTGGGGCTTGACAAGGGAAGAGGGATGACAGGTGCAGAGGAGATATATGAAGTCCCCCATCAGATGGCCCCCGCGGAGTTGGAGTCCTAGCCTTCAGGGCAGAACTCTCTGGAGGGTGCACTCTATCATAGTCAAAAATTCCAGTGATACATTGTTCATGAGAAAAATCAGACAAGGCAATTACAGGAAAGAGCAGGAAGCCACCTCCGTCTTCCAATCAGATTTTCAATATTTAACCATCACTTCCTAAGTACAATTGGGCTCGCTGAATTATGCAGTATCCAAAGGGCTGTTGGGAGAAGATTTGTTCCTAATAATGGATTTTTTTGCATCACAAATGAATAGGGATCTTTGTCTTTCTATTCGTCTCTCCTCTCTGTGGTTACTTCTGTCCGATTTGCATTTTTACCTGCAGGAAATGTGAAGAATCCTTTTTTACAAGTATTATCATGAGTGCCCAAACTGCTTGACCCTATGGTAATTAAATACCTTTTTTTGGGCGGGGGAGATATCTTGTATGCAGAACTTCAAATGGATACAAATAGTGTATGGTCAAATCCAAATGTGCTCTTTCCATCAGACAGAGAAAAGCAGGCACTGGCCTGTCAGAAGCTGAAGGTGACAAAGTGGAAATAGGCACAGCTGAGATGAATCAAATAAAAAAAATGGGTGCCTTGGGCATTTTTCATAACAGCACTGAAGTTAGTGGTTGGCTGGGGGTGAGGACTGGCCTGTAGGTGGCTTGGGAGCTTAAGAGAGGTCATTCACATTTAGCGCATTACTGTCGGGCTGTGGGTTAGTGGGGTATTCATTTCTCTTCAAAAGGGAGGGTATTCACTTGCTTTTTTGCCTTTTCTAGGCACCATCTAACTATTAGGATTTCTCGATTATACTTGCTCAGGATGTCGTCACAAACGTCTCATTCTAAGGCTTCTGATCGTTAAATATAATTTAGGGGAAGTAATGGTTTATTTTTCTCTCTCATACCTTCACTCTGGCTAAGGAGAGAAAAGACAAAACATCTCTATCATACACAGTCTCATGTCTCCCTTTCTTATTTCTTCCTTCCCTTCCTCTTTCTTCTTTCCTTCCTTTTTTCTTATATCCTTCTCTTAGCAGAAATTTTGGAGTGCATCCCATGTGCCCGGTATGCACTATGCTAGGCTGTGGAGAAATCCCAGCTCACAGGATGTAACCTATGTCCCAGGGATGATTTGACAATCCAGTGTGGCGAGCAGAAAAGTAAACAAGCAATGGCAAGCCAATGAAAGTAAGTAGAACGACATCTTATGATGCTAATGACAACAATAATAACAAGGGATTATGTTCAATAGGTCGTTCTTTCAACTCCTCCTTGAGCCAGGTGCTAATTTTATTCCAATTTTACTGAAAAATCTGAGGCTTAGTCATTTTTGCAAGTTTATACACTTAGCAAGTGAATCCTGACCTGTGGAATTTGAAGCCTGTTTGTTTCGGCCTACAACTCAAGGACTTAGCTTTGACATTAATTGGTTGGTGTGAGAAAAAAAGGTGGTGCGGATGTGCGTCTAATATATTTTTCTTGGAAGACCCATGGGGTAATTGTGGAAGGCTTCTGAGAGGAAGTTACAATAATCTGAGAAGTGAAGAAAGATTAATGGTGGAAAGAAGAAGGTATGAAGAATAAAATATATAAGCAAGTCTGAAAACCTGGCTATTCCTACTTCTCAGCTCAGATGAAATAAATGTTTAGCTTCTCAGCCCCAATTGCCTTATCTGTCAAAAGAAAATGAGGTTAATATCCCTATTTCAGAGTTATTAGAGTGCAATGAGATAGCATTTGTGAAAGTTCTAGCATGGGGTTTGGCATTAGGAAGACACTTAGTAAATGTTTTTAAATGTTTTATATCTACATTTTTCCAAGCAATAATATTCTGCATTTTACTATGAGGACTGTGGAACATGAGATCTTCATTAACCCCAAAGCCATGGGATAATTCAGATAGTTTAAAATGAAAGTTTACATTATTTATTCTAATTTATATTAGTACTAACCCTAATATTTTCTTAGTTTATTTTGGGTATTTCATTTATCTACTTGCTTCACAACTCATTCAGCTATTACTGGATATATTTTAAGATAAACATTCCTGAAGGAAAAAGATGCTTGGCTAATTCTCAGAAATAACAGAGCTTGAAAGGAGCATTTATCAAAGCAACTAAAAAAAAAAAAAAAAATCCCTGTGACTGTTTTCTGGACGCAAAGAAGAAGACAAGAATCTAAAACATAATCAATTGCTAATTGTTTCTCAAGTTCATGGCCATTGATAGCACTTAAAAATAACTGTGGCTGGGTGCCTGTAGCTCAGTGGTTAGGGTGCCGGCCACATGCAGTGGGGCTGATGGGTTCGAATCCAGCCCAGGCCTGCAAAACAAACAAATAAACAAAAAATAGCTTGGCTTTGTGGTGGGCACATGTAGTCCCAGCTACTTGGGAAACGGAGGCAAGATAATCGCTTAAGCCCAAGAGTTTGAGGTTGCTGTGAGCTGTGATGCAACAGCACTCTACCCAAGGCGACATAGTGAGACTCTGTCTCAAAACAAACAAACAAACAAAAAAACTGTATGAGCGGGGGGGGGGGGGAGGAGGTGAATTAGGGTTCAAAAACTGTTTATGGAAAAATTCTTGGGGGCGGGAAAAAATTATAAGAGGGAATTTAACTAACAAATTCTATCAGTGTAACCTAATTCTTTGTACCCTCAATGAATCCCAAACAATAAAAAAAAAAAAGCTGAGACAGAATCACTTCAAGATGTAAGAAGCCTCTCAACACTATTTTATTAAATATTAGGCACTGTTAAAGCAAACTGATGCAAGTGGTTTAAGATAAATGGATATATTAGTACACTGGTACCTCAGGATGAATGCTCCCAAACAAGACTAATAATCTTTTTTTTTTTTTGAGACAGAGCCTCAAGCTGTCACCCTGGGTAGAGTGCCGTGGCATCACAGCTCACAGCAACCTCCAACTCCTGGGCTCAAGCGATTCTCCTGCCTCTGCTTCCCAAGTAGCTGGGATTACAGGAGCCCGCCACAACACCTGGCTATTTTTGGTTGCAGCCATCATTGTTGTTTGGCAGGCCTGGGCTGGATTCGAACCCGCCAGCTCAGGTGTATGTGGCTGGAGCCTTTGCTGCTTGAGCCACAGGCACTGAACCAAGGCTAATAATCTTCCTTGTTAAACTTCTTTTCTTCTTGTGTATCATATCTCAGTTAATGTCATTTCCATCCTCTTACTCATTCATACTAAAAGCTTTGGCTGATTTTTGCCCCCTCCTTTTGTCAAATCAGCTGTTAAATGTGGCAGGCAGGACTCTGAGATGGCATTCAAGGGTTCTGCCCCTGGTGTTACACATGCCACATAATCCCTTCCCCATGAGAGTAGGTGGGACCTGTGAATACACTGGATGTCACTCTAGTGATTAGTTTACATTAGATGGCCAAAGTAAAGGGATTTTACAGATGTATATAAGATCAGTTGATTTTGACTTAATCAAAGGTGGTTATCCTGCACAAGCCTGACCTTATCCTGTGACTTCTTCAAAAGAGAGCTTTAGGCTGGGCGCGGTGGCTCATGCCTGTAATCCTAGCACTTTGGGAAGCTGAGTCGGGTGGATTACTCAAGCTCAGGAGTTCAAAACCAGCCTAAGCAAGAATGAGACCCTGGCTCTACTAAAAATAGAAAAGCTAGCTGGGCATTGTGGTGCATGGTGGTTGGTGCCTGTACTCCTAGCTACTCAGGAGGCTGAGGCAAGTGGATATGTTGAGCCCAAGGGTTTGTGGTTGTTGGGAGCTATGATGATGCTACGGCACTCTACCCAGGGTGACAGAGTGAGACTCTGTCTCCGAACAGCAAAAGTTCTTTTTTTTTTTTTTGAGACAGAACCTCAAGCTGTCACCCTGGCTAGAGTGCTGTGGCACCACAGCTCACAGCAACTTCCAATTCCTGAGCTCAAGCGAGTCTCCTGCCTCTGCCTCCCAAGTAAGGTGCCGCCACAACGTCCGGCCATTTTTTGGTTGCAGCCGTCATTGTTGTTTGGCGGGCCCGGCTGGATTTGAACCCGCCAGCTTAGGTGTACGTGGCTGGCGCTGTAGCCCGTTAAGCCACAGGCGCCGAGCCACAGCAAAAGTTCTTTTGCTGGCTTTGAAGGAATAAGCTATAATGTTATGAGAGGGAGCAGACTGGATAGTGACCTCTGGGAGTTAAATGGTGTTTTCAGTCAAGAGCTATCTAGAAAATGGGGAAGTCAGTCAAATAACCACAACGAAATGAGTTCTGCCAACAGCCAGAATAAACTTGGAAGCAGATCCTTCCTCAGCCACGGCTCTGGATAGGAGTGTTCCCCAACTAGCACCTAATTGCACCTTTGTGAGACTTGAGCAGAGACCTCGCTAACCTGGGCCTGGAATCGCAACCCACACAAACTGTGGGATAATAAATGCATGTTGCTTTAAGTGACCACATTTGTGTTAATTTGTTATGCAGCACAGAACGCTAACACATTAGGTTCTTTCCATTTTCCCTTTCCAATATCTGTATTTATCTCCCTTTTCTTAATTCTTATTGCCCTCATTCATGCCCTCGTATCTCTCACCTGAACTAATGACTTTCTAACTAGTCTTGCTATTTTAATTTTTGACTTCTCCAGGAAATCCACTGCCACTATGTTTTATCTTCCAGAAGTGCAGTGTTGATCATGCTCCCTCTTTAAAAATTGCTCCCAGTTTTCTCCACAATCCAGGGAATATAGCTGAGTCATTTCAGTTATGGGTTGTGAATTAGAGAGCTGTGGGTTTGAATCTAAATTCTAATGCTTAACTAGCCTTGTGAACTTGGGCCAGTTAATAAACCTCTTTCAGCTTCAGTTTGCAAAGTGGGGATCATAATTTTATCTTCCTCGTAGGGTTATTGTGAGAATGAAATGATATAATACGTGTAAAGATTATGTCACATAGTACATGCTCAGCAATCATAGCTATTATAGTGGGTATCATAAAATTAAATTTGGACTCCTTATTCTGGTCCTCAAAGCCACCAATGATCCTCAATAGCTTTTCCAGCCATGTTTCTTTCTACATCTTTCTAGAAATTTTATGGACCAGCCATGCCAGTCTATCGATGAACTAGAAGTTTCTGATTACATATGATGTCATCCACTTTTTTTTTGTCTGTATATTTATTTTCTTCCCTCAAATTAAAGTTATTTTCCCTGCCATTCTACACTTCCAGAAATTCCATTAATCTTTTAAGGCTCAGTTCATACGAGTCTGGGTTAGCTTTCAGCTGACACCTGCAAGGTCACTGTATTTGTTACCTAAAGCCTGGGTCTGTTTTGCTTTATCGAAGGCCCATCCTGATATGTGATGTCATGTAAGTTGTCATGTCGTTGTTGCAATCCTGCCTACAACCTTTCCTTTTCTCTGATTTTTGGACCCAGCATTTTTATTCCATCCCTTTGCGTTCCTGCAGCAATTTTCTTATACCTGAGTTTGGTATTTCAAACTATGTTTTGAACTTCAGTCTACTCATACAATTGTGCACCTCAGTACATAGAAAGAGGGATTGTTTTTATATCCCCAGCTCACTTGGCACAGAAAGAGTATTCAAGTCCTTGTGAGGATGAATTAGTTGCATTGGCTCCGCGCCTGTGGCCCAAGCGGTTAAGGCACCAGCCACATACACCTGAGCTGGCAGGTTTGAATCCAGCCCGGGCCCACCAAACAATAATGACAGCTGCAACCAAAAAATAGCTGGGAGTTGTGGCAGGTGCCTGTAGTCCTAGCTACTTGGGAGGCAGAGGCAAGAGAATCACTTGAGCCCAGGAATTGGAGGTTGCTGTGAGCTGTGATGCCACGGCACTCTACTCAGGGCGACAGCTTGAGGCTCTGTCTCAAAAAAAAAAAAAAAAGCATTAGTGCATTGACCTCCTTGTCAGTCTTCAGCAGGATGAAGCAAAGTTTTGTAATGAATGGTGTTTACTAATGGTTGATTGGCTTTAGAAGCATCTCATTTGGCTTAAATAATTAAATATTCTACATAAGAATGCGTCAAAGTAAACTATGTATGTTTTATAAAGCCCAGTATAATCTATACAGATCCTGATGGCCAATTTATTTCAATAAGCGTATCTCAATCTCCATACATGCTTCCTTGTCAAAATAATTTCAGATCTTCCTTATGCCACCAGATCTTTTTATTGCAAGCAATTGCATTTATGATCCTGGGAAAAGGCTAGAGATACCACCTAAGTCTGTGGATCTGGAGACTCAAATTCATGGAGAGTAGGTAGTTCTTCCCCTCCCTAACCTATCATTTGATACATCTTCTCTATGCCTGGCAACCTCTTCTCTTTCCAATTGAGGATCATTCTTCTTGCTGGAAAACATACGCCTCAAATAGAAATATCCCTGCCTTCTCCTTTTGCTCTGATAACTCTGAACAATAGTTTTCAGAAGAGTACAAGCAGTCCTTGAGTTACAAACCTCAGACTTATGTAGAACTTGCACTTACAATGTATAATAAGTCCTTGAGTTAAAACATCCAACTGAGGTACGACATGTACCTACAAATGGAGGCTATTACAGGTGATAGTAAATGCACTTGTTCCAATTTATTTTTTAATATTTTTGAAACAGTGTCTCACTCTGTAGCCCTCGGTAGAGTGCTGTAGCAACATCATAGCTCATGGCAACCTCAAACTCTCGGGCACAGGTGATTCTGTTGCCTCAGCCTCTTGAGTAGCTGGGACTACTCATGGTACCTGCCATGAGGCCTGGCTAGGTTTTTTGTTTTTTTAGTAGAGATGGGAGATGGGGTCTCATTCTTGCTCAGGCTAGTCTCAAACTCCTGAACTCAAACAATCGACCTGCCTTGGCCTCCCAGAGTGCTAGGAACCT
>CAUYRH010103177.1:0-20855 GCA_963574655.1 Perodicticus potto | reverse complement strand
TTTCACACTTCCTGAGAGAAAGACATGGGATCAACTTGAGTATTATTTTCCAACCTATGAAAATGACACGCTCCTGTGTACACTATCTGACAGTGAAAGTGACCTAACATCTCAGGAACAAAATGGAACTGTTCCCATCATCAGTGAAGATACATCTAAACTTCATGCTTTGAAACAAAGCAGTATTTTGAACCAGTTGCTACTACAAGAGTGCTTTAAAAAGTAGAAACTGGCTCGGCGCCTGTGGCTCAAAGGGGTAAGGCGCCAGCCATGTACACCTGAGCTGGCAGGTTCGAATCCAGCCCGGGACCACCAAACAACAATGATGGCTGCCACCAAAAAATGGCTGGGCATTGTGGCAGGCGCCTGTAGTCCTAGCTACTTGGGAGGCGGAGGCAAGAGACTCACTTGAGGCCAGGAATTGGAGGTTGCTGTGAGCTGTGATGCCACAACACTCTATCCAGGGTGACAACTTGAGGCTCTGTCTCAAAAAAATAAATAAATAAATAAATAAATAAAAATAAAAAGTAGAAACTACTATAGAAGCAATGTAGTTTTCATGTTTTTCTCTTATGCGACAGACATGAAAGAATAGTTTAAATTTGAAGGTCAACAAAGGATTAGTCCTTGGTGAAATAAACTTTTCAAAAATGAATGTTCTTTTCAAAAACTAAAACAGAAAATAAAATGAAGACTCTGTAAAAAAACAAAAATAAATAAATAAATAAAAGCCGAGTTGTCTTTCCAGGTACATCCTGCTCAAAGGAAATTGTAAGTGACTATTTTCCTCTGACCAAAAGGCACTGAGAAGGATAAAGGCCCAAACCATTTCCAGACAGCACCCCTTGGGCTCCTGAGCTGACATTCTGGTCTCTTCCCTTGGGTCTCAGCTTGGTGGGAGACTAGGGCCCTTGAGCCAAGCTCTTAGCCCATCCAGCCTCCCTCTGGGGACTCCCTTAGAGCCCTGCCTCAGGGACCTGTGGGAAACTCACTATCTGGAATAAAGACCTACACATCCGTCAAGACCCAGCCTACATGCCTTCCCTGCTGAAGCCTGACAAGAACATGGCTGCTGAATCAGAGACACCTGTGTCAGCTTTGCCAACATGGTCTATGATTGTCTGACTGTCCATCTTCTTCAGTATGGACTGGCTCCCAGCACCAGCACCTGGCCTGGCATCTAGCCCAGAGGATAGCTCAGCTCATGATTGTGGGATGGATGCATGGTACCTGGAGGAGGTGAAGTGGCAGCCTGTGCTGGAAAAGTTATCCTATCCTGCCTTTGTGGACTCCACCCAGGGGATTTTCCAGACCCTCTGACTATCTAGGTCTCATTGAGCTTTCTTAGTTCAGCCTCCTCAATTACAGATGAGGAATCTGAGGTCCTAGATGTGAAGTGACTTACTTGAGGTCACACAAGTTGTGAGAGACGGGGCCAGAAATAGAGCCCAGGCCACAAACCATGTCCTTCTGCCTCTTGTCCTCTCATTTTCTCAGCCACCAGTATATCCCTCACACAGAGCTTCAGTCCCTAGCATTAGGACCCCCTACAGACTCACAGTAACCTCCAGAGACAAAGGACAGATTTCTCTTCACCCTATGGCACACAGGAGGAGATGGACACAGCATAGTAAGACTTACCCAGGTCTCCCAGAATCTCTTTCCCTGTATGTCTATTACACCCATGTGTCCTGCCACCTCGCTTCCTTGTCTGTCTTTGAGTCTCTCAGAACCAGGACCAGACCCTGAGCTCCTGCCTCCCTTGCACACCCCTACTGCCATATTACATCAAGTGAGAACTGTAGGAGGGTAGGGAGCAGAAGAATCGTCCTTGCTATAGAGCCAGGCAGCCAGGGACAGACAGGACAGATGTCCTAGGGTCTCCTGGTATAGGAAAGTTTCTTCACTGTCCTCTGCCTCCAGCAGAAGTTTCCGCAATGTTGCAAGTCCCATAGAGACTGCAAATCCAGGGCCTTGGTATTCCGTATACACCACCCCACCCATCACTCCCAGCCGCTAATCCAGGCCTTGCCGGGCTGAGCTGAGACTTAAAGACTGCAAGGAACCAGAGAGCAGAGCAAACCTCTGGACTTGGGCTTCAGGAGCAGACATGGGCCAGAGTTTAGTTTACACTTGTGCCCTCAGCCAGGACACAACACATACAACCACATCTGGCAGCCCTGGAGGGATGGGAGAGTAGGCAGAGAAGATGGTCTGTCCACCTCGTGCCACCATGACTTCTTGGTTCCAAAGACAGAGAGTTGCTCCACTCTGCATTCCACAGTGATCCCAGGGGTTCCCAACCTTGGCCCCAGCCTGGGAGTCCCAGTCCTCATCCTGAGGTGCACTTAGCCTGTACAGACAGGACACTTCTTCCTTCCTCCCCGCTGGCCTGGCATCCCACCTTCCATGGCCCAGTCCTGACACCTGGTGGTGTCTCTGGAGCATAGCCCTAACTTCCTTCCCAACTCCCCAGCCAGAGCTGCCAAACCAGCCTGGCCACCCACCCTCGCCACTGGCTCATACCAGCAGGGTCAGACTGGGCTCTGGGTGAAAGGAAGGCCACTTTGGGAGCACACCATTCGCATAGAGTCAAACCCCCTCCTCAACTCTAGCCGCCAGCCCAAGTCAACTGGGGGACCTAGAACAAGGGGCCACAGGAGGCTCCAGCAAGACATGTACCCAAGGTCACACAGTGGGGTCCCCAGGACTTCCTCCTGCCCCACCCCTGGGGCTGCCTCCTATCACAGCAGCAAAGCGGCCCCCTAGTGGAAAGACACTACGGGGAGAGCCAGAATCAAGGTTAGGCAGCCTTTGAGTGCAGGGCAGCATGCGGCCCCGTTATACAAATGAAATGCAAAATCTCACCCTCCACTATTCCTCTGTGACTTCACCCTTGGCTCCCCACCTACACCACCAGAAAGAACCCATCAGACTTCTTCGGAGGAGGGTGACACCACGTGGCTGATCTCGGTATTGCAAAATTTCCTTTGGGCCCCCTAAACTCATGCTGGGTGTCCCAGTCCTTCCGTTAAGGTCCCTGGCAAACCTTGCCTAGAATGCCCTCCACACAGATTCACACATACTCAGACTCACAGGCTTCCAGCCATCCACTCCTATCTCCAACACCCAGCTGAAATGCTGTCTATTCCCCAAGAGCATACACCCTGAAAAACCCACCCACCCCAGTCACCTGGGTGCCTTGGCAGATGTGACCCCTCTCAGCCTCAGTTTCCTCCTCTGTAAAATGAGAATGACACAAGTGCCTTCCCGATGCTGTCAGCATCAGATGAGGTCATGCCTGTGGGCACTTGGTGCTCAACCAGAGCTTTACGAATTGCTCACTGGACTCTGACGCCCAGATCCCAGCCCACTGGGACATCAGCATAGAGAGAGGTGGAGAGAGTCATGTGAAAAAACCTCCAGGGCTATAAAGATCATGGGCCAGCATGGCCTATTAGACACAGCCGGCATGGTCAAGGCTTGTGCAAGGAGTGTGGGGCTAGGGTGGGAACCCCGGGGCGGAGAGCTGGGCAGGGGCTGGCCCTGTGGGGCCTGCAGCCCTGATAAGGTGCCTGTGTTTTGTCTTGAAGTTCTGGGGGCTCCCAAAGATTTTACCCCAGGGAGCTGCTGACATAACCAGCCCCACTGGAAGCTGGTGTGGGGGTGGATGGCCGAGAGTGGCTCAGGAAACAGCAGAAGGCAGAGCTGAGGTGAGAGATGACAGCAGCTGAGCTGGAGGGAATGACGCCGAGCTGGGTGATGTGAGCTGTCCTTGGGTGCCTGGTGACTGATAGGATATGAGAGTGAAAGAGAGGGGGCTCTCTAGTGAGGCAACTGGATGGATGATGGTGTCAGTCTCTGAGACTGGGGGCAGGGCCTCCTGCTGATGTCACTGAGTGATCTGGAACAAGACACTGACTTCTCTGACAAGTCTCAGCCAAACACGGGCTATGCCAAGAGCACGTGAAAACAGAGATTGAAAAGCACAGCAGCCAGCATGTCCTGTGCCAATTCCAATTTGGGGCCTCCTAAAGTCACCCCTAAACTGCCACAGGGGAGGATTGTGGCTTACCTTCTATGCAGGATTCCCAGTGCCAGACACATGCCACCCACATCCACATAGTCAACCAGATGACATCCATGTGACCTCCAGGCCCCTTCCACAAACTCTCCACACGGCTTCCACATGCCAATGACATACTGCTTATATACCACACACACCCTCTCAACACACCATCCACAAACCACCACCCACTAGCCACACACCTTCCACATGCTATTCACATGCCATTGACGTTAGCATACCTTCTTCTGCCATTCACACACGTACACCAACACAAGCTACGTGCCATTCACCACCTGCCATGCCCACCATACCAGCCTACATGCTCGCCATCCAGTGAACTCTGTCAGAATCTTCTCCAGATGAGAAAGGCACCAGCTCAGACGCCCAGAACGTGTGCACAGCAGAGTCCCAGACTTGCCTGGGCCCAGCCATCTCATCCCCACCTAGTGGCGTTCCCATCCCCCACAGTCTGGCCAGCCACTCACCTTTGCAGGTGCAGCCCTCCCGGGTGATGACCTGGCGGCAGATTCCACAGGGCTTCACCTTCTTAAAGGTCTTCACCTTGAAGTGGTGTGCCTTGGGGGCCTCCAGATCCTCTGGCTGTGGGAGGAGAGGCACAGGGGTCAGTACTGGCAGGAGGCCAGGGTCCTAGGGAGAAGTCGGGGGGCTGGGAGAGGTAGGCAGTGACTGGGAAAGGGATGGCAAGGGTCTGTAAGGGTCCAGATGAGGGAAGGAAGCCCAGGGATAGAGAAAGATCTCATCCTAGACACTCCCAGACGCAGTGGGGCCCAGGGACTGGGCCCAGATAGCAGCTAGCACAGCCTGGCATCCGGAGGCCACAGTCCGCTGCATGGCCTCCCACTGTTCTTGTCCTTGTATTCACTCTCTCATTAAGGCACTGCTTACACACAGTAGCACATACTCATTTTAAAGGTAGTGCTCGGCACAATTTTACATATGTCCACCCCACAGAACCACACCCTGGAGGCTCCCTCAAGACCACTAATGACAATACTATTGTGACTTCCATCACCAAAGAGTCATGTTGCCTGATTTTCACACTTCATAGATAAGAACGCAACTGATGTTTGCTCTCGAGTTCTCTCACACAACATCAATCCGTGAGGTTCAGCCCTACAGTTGCACCAGGAGCAGCTCCTTTGCCATTGCTGTGTCCCTTTGTATGAATGTGCCAGGCTCTCTGCCCACACTGCTGCTGATAGGCCTTGACCTCTGACTCAGGGCCCCAGAATGCCATTTCCCCCTTCTCTCCGCACCACCCTCACCCCTACCTCCTGCCCCAGCCCAGAAGGCTTCTTCCATCTTTATGTCTGTTTTCTATTCTTTGTGTTATGAAACTGTGGCTGTGTTGACTAAATTATACCCTGTCACATCGGAGAGGGGAAACAGGTTGGTGACCCAAGCCCTCCTCTGTGTCTAACTTGCAGTGAAGCCCTGGGCCAGTCACCATCCACCACCACTACCATGGGCCTCAGTTTCCCCCCTTTGGCTGGCACCACACCCCTTTAGCTCTGATGCTCTGTCCTTTGCAAGCACATATGGGGACACACTCTAAGCTGCAAAGCTCTGCACTGGCATCACCTGCCTTGGGGGCCCCAGCACAGGCAGAGCTGGGGTGCTCCCTATTCTGAAGGCTCTCCAGAAGAGCAATCCCCTACCTCAAGCATAGGGGTCTAACTGCATTCACCTCCAAGCAGCAAGGGCTGGGGGCTAGACACAGGACCCAGCAGCTGCCTCTTTCCCCTCTGCAGGCACAGACCTTTGTGACACCCCTCTGCACTCTCAAGCACACACAGAGACACATCACAGCCCTGTGGGGGTTGGAGAGGGCTCTCTTCCACATCCCCTCCTTGTACCTACTCCAGAGCCCACAGCTGTGAGATACGGACTGGGAGGTGACAGTGAATTCAGAGGAGGAAAAGTGGCAGCATCTCACAGCCCAGTGTGTCAGGGTCTCCCGCCTGGAGATCCCACAGAGGGAGTGCTGGCTGCCAGAGACCAAGCCACAGAGACACAAAACAAAACACAGGCAAAATGAGATCAAGTCCAAGGGGGTGAAGGGAGAGGCAGAAAGAGACACTGCAGCAGAGAGACAGAGAGGGGAGAAAGATCGAGATCAAGGAAGAGATGAAGGCTGACAAGCACACCCAGACATTGAGACACATACAAACTAGGAAGGGGGCCAGAGGATCAAAAAGGGACAGACAGACAGAAGGACACAAGAGCATCCAAGGTCAAATCTGGGAAGATCTGAGCATCAAAGGACATAATGATAGGACTGGCATTTAAATGAGTCCATGCCGACAATAAGAAATGCAGTCATTGCCTCATGACAACATTTTGGTCAACCACAGACCAGCATACACCACAGTGGTCCCATAAGATTATCATACTGTATTTTTACTGTACCTTGTTTAGATACACAAATATTTGTCACTTTGGGTTTTGTTTTTTTTTTTGTAGTTTTTGGCCGGGGCCAGGTTTGAACCCACAACCTCCGGCATATGGGGCCTGCCGTACTCATTGAGCCACAGGCACCGCCCATGTTTGTCACTTCATTACAGCTGCCTACAGTATTCAGCACAGTGACATCCAGAACAGGTGTGTAGCCCAGGAGCAATAGGCTAGACCATATAGCCTAGGTGTGTAGTAGGTTTGTGTAAGTTCACTCACGAAATCACCTAAGGATGCATCTCTTGGACCCTGTCCCCATTGTTAAATGACCCATGACTATAACTAAATAAATTGAAAGTTTAATGAAGCACAGATATTTACCTCAACTCAAAGCACCCACCCCACACAGTACACTTACACATTACAAAGGGGGAAAAAGTAACTTTTCCTGGCAGACTCCACTTTAATCAAGTGTAATCAAGTGATGGAAGTAACATCACCAGTAATAGGATGAATGGAAGTCATGAGCCACAGACAGGGCACTGGGAACAGACATTACTCCTGCCAAAAAGCCACTACCAGAATCTAATCATGAGGAAGCATCAGGCCAACCAATAGGAGGGACAATCTTCAAATCAAATTAAATGGCCTAGAATCTTCAAAAGTGACAAGAACATGAAAGTCAAAGAAAGACCAAGGTGATTTCTACACTGAAGGAAGCTAAGAGATGTAACATCCAAAAGCAATGGCTGGTTCGGAGCTAGATTCTGTTGATGACCATAAAGGACATCACTGGGACAACTGGCAGCATCCATGGCATCTAGATTAGAAGGTATTAAGGTATCCGTTCTCTGATTTTGATGGCTGGGCCAGGTTGGTAGGCATCCTTGTGGGAAAATGAAGTAAGCATTTAAAGGTGGTGGGCCATGCCAGCCACTTACTCTCAAATAGCTTAGAAAAAAACCTGTTGCACTGTATTTTCAAGCTCTCGGAACTTTGAGATTGATTTGAAATTCCGAAAGAAAGACAGATAAATATTGGGTCAAGAGGAGCGGAGACAAAAGCCAGGGTGGTGTGGGGAGGGTAAAGGGTGGGCAAGCAGGCCCAGCAGTGCTCCCTGGTGGCAAAGGAAGGCAGCCGAGCTCTGCCGGCCAAACTCTATAGGGCCATTGGGTTCTGATACTCCTGACAGCTGGATTCGAGGAGCTTCATCTGGGGATGGGGTAAGGGTGGGAGCAGAGCAATGACCAGCTCAGACCCCATTCAGTATTCCCCATCCCGGAGGAAAGGGCAGAGAAGTCCCCTCCATTCAGAGTGTCACCTCCCCTGTTTTCTGATCTCCGGCCCTAACTTGGGGCCTTCCTGTCGATCTGTCACAGATGCTCCAGGGAGGGGGTCCAGGCTAATGTCAACTGCAGCAGCCAGGCCTGGAGTGCAGGGAGGAGAACGGAGGGGACTCGAGATTCAGTTTATGGTCTGTCTTGGGGAGACAGACAGGAAACCCTAAAGCCAACTTTCCCAGTCCTGCTCTGGTACCTCCCATCCCTCTAAGTCAGGCAGAGCTTCCCACCCCAACTTATCCCCCAAACTTCCCTCCCCACACCCCAATTCCAGTCCTTCCCCCAGAGGGGCAGTGGAGTCTCCTTGCTGACCAGTGAATAGACGGACAGCAAGTGAGACAGTTTAGCAAATGCCCCTGCTAATCACGGGGGCCCCAGGGTTGCCGGCCCAACCCCATAAAATCTGAGTTTACAAATCTCAACCCCCACACCCAGGGCCTGGAGAGCAGGGACATCTCTGCCCTGCTCAGGCCTCTCTAAACAGCCCCAGGGCAATGCCCCAGGACGTTCTCACCCCTCACTCCACCCAGTCTTGGCTCTGGCTGAGGGAGCACTGGGATGGGAGTCCAGAATCCTGTTTTCTAGGCTTCGTGGCCTTGAAAACATTGCTGGCCTTCTCTGGGCCTCAAATGAAAATGAGGTGTTAGACTAACTATAGACGAAGAGGAAAAAACAATGGGACAGTCCCTTTAGGAAAAATGAACTGCGGGTAATGGAGGTGGGAAATGCTGATGATTACGGAGCAGAATCAATGAGACTTCAGTCTTTTAAGGAGAGACTGTGACACCCTGGTAGGGGTGAGGGACCAGCTCTGTCACCTCTAAGCAAGTAGCCCCAGGATCTACTGGCCTGGCTTCCCCTATAAAACAGTCTGCTCATCCCCCTGAAAGAGTCACTGAGTAGGTTTGATGTTTCCTAGGATGCTGGGGGAGAAAGTCCAGGGGGGGTTAGCCGCCCATCTTCAACTATCTGAAGGAGCTGTCGTTGCAGGAAGGAACCAGACATAATCTGTGATGCTCAGAAGGCAAAACAAAAACCAGTGAGAAGACACTACAGGGGGGGCATAATTAGAGTGGACAAGGAACAAAAACTTCTTAACAATCAGACATTAAAATCAGAGCTAAGAAGAAAACCAGGGTGTCTAGTACTCCCCCTCCCCCTCCCTGGGGATGCTCTGCAGGTCCAGGCAGAGGATGTGAACAAGCCCCTGAAGTGCAAAGTACCACTCCAGGGTAACTGCTTGTTATGCCAGTGGTCATAATTTTTCCTGACAAGTGGCAGAGAGCTTCACACACACACGCACACATTCACCCTCCCCTCTCTGGATTTGCTGGCTCCAAAGGGACCTGGAGAAAACTAGGGGGCAGAAGGAGGTATGGCCACTGCAGGAGCTGCCTGGACCCCCCAAAACCACATCCCTAAAGAGCCAGAGCCAAGACAAGGGCAAGGGAAGTCCTCCTTCCCCACTCTCCAAGCCCAGAGCCCTAGCCCTGCCACAAGCCCACCCAGCACCACAGAGCTTTCCTGGCCCCTGGGCATCCTCTCCCTTCCCTCCCTCCATCCAGCCCAGACTGCCTGCCAGGGCGGCCCAGCCAGAGGGGTGCGGCACATCTGGCTTGGATACCCTTGGCGGGAGTCCTCGGCCCTGGGTGGGAAAGGCTGTTTGTGGTTCCTCCCTGCCCCATGGGGCAGAGCAGCAGTGGGTGGGGTGGTAAAGAAAGGGGGTAACAGCCCCAGTGGTCCCCAGCTCACGAGCTGCTTCCCAGGACATTGCTCCAGTACTGCCCCCACAAGGCTCCCTATGGCCAAACAGCCTCAGGGAATGTGGGGAGAGGGCAGAAGTCTTTGAGCGGGGGAGCAACATACAGTCTGGGAAAGGGGGCACCACAGCTGGGCCTGAGGCAGCCCTGAGTGGTCAGCTCCACCTGCCTCGGCCTCCTGGACATCCCTCCAGCCTCGTCCCATCACCCTCAGTCTGCGGGGCCTGGTGGGCAGCAGCCAGCATCTCTGTAGAGAGACACAGATCCCCAGGGGAACTGTGGGCTGGCTTCTAGGAGGCCCATGGGCACCTTGATTCCAGCTGCCCCTCCCCCCACCTTCACACACACAGAAGCTCCTGCCCCATCCCCTAAGCAGCTAATGGCTTGACCGTGTTCTTGGTCGCCCCGGGTGGAAAACTCTGAGTCACTTAGCTCCTTCCTGCCCTCCCTTGACACACAGACAACCAGTTGCCAAATACTGTGAATTTTGCCTCCTAAACATTCTCATCCTCCTGTGCTGTTTAATCCCACCACCTTTGCCCTATTTGAGGCCTCATTACTTCTGCCTAGGGCAGTTGCAACAGCCTCCTGGGCCCCAACACAAGGCCCCTTCCCACCCACAGCCCCTATGCAGCCTCTCCAGAGCACATCTAGCTACAGCTTTGTGGGGTCAGTGACACCCTACTCACCCCAAAATGCTGCCATAACTTCTCCCATGCCCAGGATAAGCCCTGCCCTCCCTTGAGCCAACAGAGGAAGCAGGCTCCGTCCCTACCCAGCCTGCCCTGTCTTGCATCCACGCAGACTGCTCCACACTGCTTGGCAGCTCCCCACTTCTCTGGACTGCTGAGCCCCTGCTCGGTTGTTCCCTCTGCCTAGAATGCCCTTCCTCTCCTGTCTGCTCGTCCAGCTTCCAGGCAGGCATCCTCGCAGGTCTGACTCAAACCTCATCCTGCGGGGGGATCAACACAGACACCAACAGCCACTGTCAGAATCAGCATCCCCAACAGCAGTCTGCTTTTCTTATTTGGAAAAGTATAAAAGCTTTGGAAAAGATAGCCCCGTGCCAGCCCTTCCCCTGGACTCAGTAACCGTCCACGTGTTGCCACTTCAGCTTTCTCTGGCTTTCTCTGTCCTCCAAATAGCCCAGTGCAGTGACGAGACTCAGGAATTCAGCAGGGAGGGCGGGGAAGGATGATGCAGTCCTGTCGTCTAATGTGCACTTCGTATCCTAATTCCCTGCTACCCACGAATAGCAGATTACAGCTGGGTCTTTGTTTCTGTTTTTGTTTGTGATTCAAGGGTCAGTTAGCAGTGTGCATCTCCTTTAGATGTCGGGTCTTTTTTCCTTTAATCTACACACATTATCCACTTTTTCACTGATGTTTTAAAAGACTTCAGGGCAGACGATTTGCACCATGTTTCTCAATTTGGATTTGCCTAATTATTTCCTTATGATTCAATTCAGGCCATAATTGCAGGGAGGAATATCACTTTGGTGTCCCCTGCTTTCCTCAGTGGTTCTGTCTTTGTAGCCCATCACTGTACTGGTGCAGTCTCACTATTCCTGCACTTGTTAGCCGATTAAGTTGCTGAACCACTCTTTGCCTCACTTTACTAACCCATCAAATGGGCTAGAGACCACCCATAAGGTGGTTGTGAGGATAAAATAAGATAATGCCAGTAAAGCTGGTAGAAAAGGTGTGGCACACAGCAAGCCCTCAGCAGACGTAGCTGGGATCATCGTCATCTGTGTGTGCACCAGAGCACCTGCTTCTGTCTACACACACTTCTGCCCCATGTCCTCCATGACCAGCGCAAGTCTGAAGGATCAAATGAATGAGGTGCTGCCTGCCCTCAGTTCCCTACAGTGGAATTGTACCCCATCCCCCTGGACCTGCCCTCAGAAGATAGAGAACATGTCCCATCACCAGCCACAGACACCAGCTGCTGGCATCACCTGGAGGAGACATTATCGGACTACAAGCATCCCTAAATCTCCACAGAAGGGAAGAGGCGCCTGTGGCTCAAAGGAGTAGGGCGCCGGCCCCATATGCCAGAGGTGGTGGGTTCAAACCCAGCTCTGGCCAAAAACGGCAAAAAAAAAAAAAAAGAAGAAGGGAAGAGGGAAGCCACCAACATTTCAGGAGCAAGCTGAGGCCTCGAGAGCCCAAGAGCCTATAATGCCACTGAGTTACTTGCCCCAGTAGGGCAGGATGGAGCAAAGGTTCACATCCAGGTCTGTCTGAGGCAGGGTACCCAGTCCCTAACGACTGCAGCTAGGGCAGTTCTGACAGGTGTGCCCCACATGCCTGTTTGTGGCACTTGGCTCGGGGGAACAGCTCACCAACAGTGGCCAGCCCCTCTGCTTCAAAACTGCTACTGGCCAGTTTTGCTTAATCTTATCCATCCTCAATTGTTCTCACTTTCTGTACTTGGGTGTCTGAGTTCACAGCTTCATCTTTAGATCTAGTTTGAAAATTCACCTCCCAAGGGTCTCCTGACACCTTCCCTCCCCCAACCCAGGTTAGGTTCTCCCTTAAATGCTCCCACCAGTGGCCACGTGGCCATGAGCAGCCACTTCACTTCCACAGGGCCCCATCTCCTTGGCTGAAAACTGGGACTCTTTTTTCCTTTCTACCTCACAGAATTACAGGGAGATTCAAATGAACATGTGTTAAGTAAAGGAAAGATAACCAGGTAAGGTAGAGAAAAGCCAAGTCACTTGCTAGGACTCCACAGCTAGTCAATGACAGAGCCTGGGCTCTTACCCAGGCATCCTGGTGTCCAGGTGCCTGCTCTGACTGCTGCAGGAGAAGACCTTTTGCCTCATTCTCAGGATCCCATTCACACTGAGGCTACACGCCTTGCCCTGAAGTATCCTGTGGGTGGGGAGGCAACAGGTCAGTTCTAGGCCTTACTCAGACCTACAGGTGATCTTGAAAATGTGCCTTCTTCCAAGAAGTGCTAACATTTATGGAGCTCTTACTATGCGAATTTACTTTCCTAAATGCATGTGAGATTTAGCTCATTTAAAACTTCACAGCCCTTGGCTCGGTGCCTGTGGCTCAACGGGCTAAAGCGCCAACCACGTACACCTGAGGTGGCAGGTTCGAATCCAGCCCGGGCCCGCCAAACAACAATGGTGGCTGCAACAAAAAAAAAAAAAATAAGATGACCGGGTGTTGTGGCAGGCGCCTGTAGTCCCAGCTGCTTGGGAGGCTGAGGCAGGAGACTCGCTTAAGCCCAGGAATTGGAGGTTCCTGTGAGCTGTGATGCCACCGCACTCTATCCAGGGTGACAGCTTGAGGCTCTGTCTCATTAAAAAAATAAAAATTAAAAAAAAACTTCACAGCCCTACAGGGTACAGAGATATGAAGCTACTTGCCTATAGTCACATAGCTGTGGAGTGGCAGGGCCAAGATGTTCACCCCCACCCCCTGCACTGTGCCCTGGGTCAGCATGCTACTCTTCTTCCCAGCACTGATGTACAGAGGGAAAGCACATCATTGCTGCCCAACCTTGTGCCTCCCTCACGTGTCATTTGGGGAATCTTTGCAAAACGAGTTTCATTTCAGACCCTGGCCAATCTCATGCAGCCCAGCCCAGCTCCTAAACCTCAGTCAGGAGGACCATACAGGTGAACAAAACTAGAGAGGCTGAGTTTGAAGAGTCAGATTGGGGTCCCCGTGGCAGGAACTACGCACAAGGAATCAGAGGGCTCACAAAGACCCTTCTAATGAAAATGTGTACTTAGCACCGGGCAGGACATCAAGAAATAGAACACATCATTTTCTGCAGCTGGACATGGCCTTACAGAATAGTGTTCAAGTTTCTGGGAGGGTCAAAAAACTCGAGTGACCAGACTGAAGCCACCCAGTTTCTCCCCCTTCTCAAGGGGAGCTGCACTTGGCCCCAGCCTCTACCCTGTGGTTCATCAGCCCCATGTTGGCCCCTCCTCATTCCCTGAGGACAGAGGCAGCCCCTCTGCAAGGAAGGGCCTGCAGCCAGGTGCAGGGGCTCACACCTGTAATCCCAGCATTTGGGAGGCCGAGGTGGGTGGATTGCCTGAGCTCACAGGTTCAAGACCAGCCTGAGCAAGAGCGAGACCTCGTCTCTAAAAAATAGCTGGGCATTGTGGTGGGCACCTGTAGTCCCAGCTACTTGGGAGGCTGAGGCAAGAGAATTGCTCAAACCCAAGAGTTTGAGGTTGTTGTGAGCTGTGATGCCATGGCACTCTACCAAGGGCAACAAAGTGAGACTCTGTCTCAAAAAAAAAAAAAAAAAAAGGAAGGGCCTGCAGCTCTAATGCCACTGCACAGTACCTAAAAGCCTCAATTGCTAGGGATCTAATTATTTTCTAAATAAACCGTACTTGAATATGTACTAGCAAATGGGAGCATTTGATGAGAAAATTAAGTTATGCATAATAAATAGCTCTGCTAATAAAGTGATTTTTATTCCTAGAGCTTGTTTAAGCTAGGCACCACAGATATATTACTTCTTGGATGAAACATCTGCAGCTCTCCTCATACAAGAACATGTGAATACATATAAGGTCCAACAATTAAGTTTAGGAACTGATCTTAGAAAAGTACTATATACCTCATTACTGAATATCCCTATGGACACCTTCCAAGTACTCCCCTTGGAAAGGTGTGCACTGATGCCAGTACCTAGTTCACCCTTCAAACAATTTTGGAACTCCTTTTTTGGAATGACCATCGGAGCTGTCATCATACAAGGTCTGACAATTGAGTTTGCAGACATGCCATGTACACTTGTGTTGGCAGCACTGTACAAACAACTTGGTAAGGTTTTATAACCTTGGTATATCAGTGCCCCACAGCCGTGTTTGTGTCAACATGTGGCAGTGTCTTGCTGAGTGACATTCATGATTGTTGTTGCATGCTTTTGTGTGCCATACACTGACAGCTCTGATGGCCATTCTAGCAAAAGAGTTCCAAAATTGCTCTGAAGCATTGACTAGGCACTGGCATCAGTGCATAGATTCCCAAGGGGAGTACTTCAAAGGTGACTGTAATGATAGCAATGAGTTATATAGCACTTTCTCTAAGATGAGTCAGACCTCATACACATGTGCATTCACTCTGAGGCACAAGACCTATCTCTTCCAGACCATGCCTCAATTTCCCCTGTGAAGCCACAACCCAGACAGACCCCAGAATACGTGGGCAGAGTCCCTGGGAAGTCAGGAGAGATCACATAGAGAGTGGGGCCGTGTCCCATGACATCTTTCCCAGAGAGATCCTCCCCCCACATCAGGTCTGGGATCCAGGCAATGCCAAGAGCCAGATAGGAGGTAGTGAAGTAGAGAAAGGACCAGCATTTACTGAGCATCTACTGTATGCCTGAGTATGTGGTCTTTTGCTATCTACTATCTCTTTCAACCCAACCATAGAAGGTGGACATTATCCCTCCCACTTTACAAATCAGGAAACTGAGGCACAAGAAGAGAACTATTTCACCAAAACTGTCTATCCGTAATCATGGTAAATAATGGAACTAGGATTTAAGCCCAGCCCTGTCTGGTGCCAGGACTGCTTCTTCTGTATAGTCCACCCATGCTCCTTCAGACTCCAGCCCACCCTGGCCGTAGGCATCCCAGTCAGCCAGGAAGAGACAGGGCACTAGGACAGGGGAGGAAAAGAACAAGGCACTAGGACAGGGGAAAGACATGGGCTCTTCTGATCTTAAAGAAGCCCAGGGGCAGCATCCACAGGACCTCTCTCCCTAGTCACAGGGAGGGTATAACTTCTGTAGGGCACTCTTCACCTGCCAGGCATTGCACAGGCACTTGGATACAGAAGCTCACACCTACCTCTCATGCCCACCTGCCTGCCATCCTCATTCTGCCTATGGAAAAACTGAGGGTCATGAGGTGAAGCACTTTTCCCAAGACTTCTCAAGCAAAGGGGCTTTTAGAGCCCTCTTTTCATTGACAAAACACATCATCGCTGGAAGTCTAACCACCATCTTCCCTGCTGCAAGGCTCCCTTGCTTTCCACCCTATTGTACAGAAATGAACTTGGGAAGCCTCCCATTTGACAGATGTCAACACCAGGCCCACAAACTACAGATTAACCTCTGTGCAGGATGCTCCAAGCACCTTCAATCCATTACTCAGACCATCCTTGTACCTGGCCCAGCACGTCACCCAAACCCCCTCATTCTAGGCCCCTCCCTCATCCTTCTCGTCTCTACCCAAAGGACACCTGGTTGCCCAAGTCTAAGTTGCCACAAATGTCCCCAGCCTGAACTTGCCTGGACTGAGAAGGCCTTCCTGAAGACTGTCCAGAGCAGGGAGAACAGCAGGAAAGGCCACATCTGGAACCAGGGCCTAAAGCCCCCTCTCCCAAACCAGCCATCACCCTCTCAGACCCCGACAGTAACCTCAGCCAGGGATGACTTCCTCACCCTTCTGACCCTGTGCATGCCTTTGCCCAGCCCAGACAGCCCACAGAAGGCCCTCTGAGGAAGGAGACTCCTCCTCCTGTACCCCTACTCCCTATAGCAGCCAGGCCTCTTCCATCCCCCATTTCCCAGGAGCCTCTGCCCAAGACTGGCCTGGAGAATTTTAACCCGCACCATGTGGCCTCCAGGCCTTTCTGCCCCTTAGGTACCCACTCCCCTGATACCTACCTTCCTGAATTGAGACCAGGAGAGAAAGGAGGAAGGGAATACCATGGCTCCCTCCTCTGGGGGGGGGCAGGTTTTGGTAAGCAGGGAAGGGCTGTGGTGGATGGGTTGGCAGTGGGTGGAAGCTGAAATAGAGTCTAGACAGGATAAAAGTGATGGAGTCTCAGAAGTCTCCCCTAGACCTGATATTCTGGGTTGCTGTGCCCTGTTCCTCAGGCCCCACCACAGCACCTCCTGAAACTTAGGCAACTGAGGGGGTTGAAGAATTTTCACATAGCGCAGGGTAGAGGGAAGGGGCTCCAAAAAGAATCAGACTTAAGGCTGCCTTCCTTCTACTCACAGCCCGGGACTCACTTGGGAGTGGGGGTGGGAAGAGATATACTGAGCCGTAGACCCAGGGCCTGGGCCCCATCCGTGGGCAGGTCTTTGAGCTGAGGGTTGCTCAAGTCAGTCTGTCTTTCTGTCGGCCAGAAGCAGAACGCTCTCCTCTTCACTGCCAATACCCCCCAACCCAGGCTCTCAGCTGAAAGATTGGGGAGGGCAATGGCTGGCTAAAGCAGCTAGACCTACCCAGAGCATGCAGGACAGACAGATCCACGTCATCTTGGCTGAGTCCCGTCCTCAGGCCACACGCCACAGGGTCTTCAAAGGGCCCCCCGAAACTCACAGCCCCCACAGAGCCGGCAGAAGGGCGCTCTGAGTCCGCTGCTGCTGCTCCGGCCCCGCCAGCATCTGCCGGGCCTCTTGCCCTGCTGCCTCCAGCTCACCCTCCCTCCTCCTCCCCCTCCTCCCCCACTCCACCCCCTGTCCCAGCCTCCTCTCTCCTCCCTCCTCCACAGCTCCACCGGTGGCCTTGGGGGTCAGAAAGCCGCGCTTTGCAGGGGATATAAAGGGGACAAGGCAAAGAGACAGCTATCAGAGGTAGGTCCCGCCGAAGCCATCCCCCCCCCAAGACACACACACTCCTACGAGCCACCCAAACTCCTCCTCCTGCTCCCGATCTGGGGTTGGCAGGCCTGGAGTCTGCCCTCCTCCCTGCAGGCCCCTGCACCCAGCAAACCAGTTTGGGGGGCTTCACTCCAAAACCCTCCAGATCCCGATGGACAGACAGAACACCCCAGCCTGGCCGGTCTGCACACCCGAGGTTCTTTGGCCCCTCCTCCCTCTCTTCCTGGCCTTGGAACACACACATTTGTACACACGCAGCTGGGACAGACCCTGGTGCCCACATGCCAAGCTCAGTGCCCAAGACAGGCCTTAACACACGAGAACCCAGGCTGAGACTGCTGAAGAATGGCCCTGCCCCCAGGCTGTGGATTTTGTTCCAACTTTTTTCCTATTTCTTTTTTTTTTTCTCTCTCTCTTTCTTTCTTTCCTCTAAACATCTGTCCCAGCCCTTCCTGCCCTTCTGAAAAGGAGCCCCGCTCCAGGCTCCCACGAGAGTCTGTTTTTCTTGACTGTACCCTGGGCCAACATTTGGTTTGCATTTCCCCACTTCCTCCACCCCCTCCCTCTCCTCCTCTCTGGGCCCAGTTTCCCCCTCCCACCATTCCACAGGCTACTGCTCCCCCACAAGTTTCCCCTGCCCACCAGCCCTCCCCTCTGTCTCCCCCAGGTTTGCCAAAGGCCAAAGTTTGGGGTCTAGAGAGCGGGAAGAAGCTGGGTACAGAATCCAAATGTATTCTCTATTCCTGGGAAGCCCTGCAGGGAATCCACAGAAAGTACCCTGAGCCCTCATTGTCTGGATCCACTACCCTCCCCCAAAAAACTTTCCTCTTTGAGCCCTGGCCTTGGGGACTAAGTGAGGGTGTGAAAGGCTGGTGAATCACCCATGCTGCTCTTTGGAGCTGTCCAGGGGAGGGAGAGAGGGCTCAGCCCCACACCCTTCTGTGGACACAAACACACACACCAGGACACACAGTCCAACTCATATAAACACACAAAATGAGGACAGGGCCCCTCCCACAGCAGGCACTTGGAGACTATTTTCCTGGACTGAATAACTTAGCAAGAAAGTCCTCTTGTCTGGGTTCCTATACACACACACACACACACACACACACAAGTGTGCTGAACCTATCTGAGGCCACATACACAAAAAGTTCCAGATCCTCTACCTCTCTCCCCCATCACCCAAGATCATGTCATGTCACTCTGGCAGCACCACATACAGGGCAAACCCAGGGTTCTGCCTCTGAACAAGCGTCCCCTTTCAGGTGGACCTGCCCGGCTAAGTGTGATGACTTCCAGCCCCCGATCTAGCCAAGACATCTATCTACCTGGGAGAACCCATGTGGAAGGGAAATACTCACTGCTCATCTGAGAAAAGGCTGCCACATTCAGACACGCGGGCTGTGCACTGCACAAGGAACTAGCCATCTATTGTTTGGTGGTTGTGAGAAATCTGGGGAAGACAACACTGAAGTGAGATGTCAAACACTGCTCCTTCCTAGTGTCTGAGACGAGAGTCTGTGTTCTGGTAAAGGATTCAGGATAAGGAGTGAAGGTCAGCTCTCCACACTTCTCCAAGTCTTCCTGTAGAGCTCTGAGGCTGGAAAATGTTCTGCCACTACCCTGCACTCCTGCCAGAATCACACTGTCGCGCTGGACCACATATCCCAGTCTGCTGGGCCTCAACTGACATTGTAGCCAACACTGAAATAGACCAGTGTCCTACATGATGCTTGTCCTACCGTCACCACTGAGGATGTCAAGACAGACACCCAGCAAACCCTCCCTCTCTCCCCTGGCTGTGTACAGGGAAAAGCAAAGGGTTGGTCTTCAGGAGGCCTCACTGAGAGCCTCTGTGCCACTCCCACTAGGCATCATCACCAGCCCTGCCAGCTTCCCTTCACCCCCTGTACAAGTTCAAGAGCGTGACCGGCTAAGCCCTGGCACTCCTGTGAATCCCCCTGCCTGCTCCCACAACCCTCTGCTCCTGGCGTCACTGAAGACATGTCTCCCGGCAGCTATCTCTGGAGTTCTGAGAAATCACCTTGAAGCTTCCCAGAAACACTGGAAAACCAGACCAAAGACCAAGTCACAGCGACACCAACTTGTTTGGCCTCCCACACAGCCTGAGGGGGCCCTGCTGCCTCTGCAGGCTCCTCCGCTAGGATGGAAAATGGGAGTGGAGGACCCAGGGCTGGGGGTTGCCCTGCAGGAACCTGCCTCCGGAATGCCCCCTCCTCTTCCCCAAGCCTGTGGGGGGTCTCTCCTGTGTTTAAGTCCTTCCTGCTGTTAACCACCATCCTCCTCCCTGTCAAACTTTAAACTCTGCCACCTGAGATGTCTCCAACAGTATGTAGTGACCCTGTTCCAGGCTTATTAGCCTTTACTCCTCCTTTACGGACTGGTGTCTCTGCCCCCAACCACATGTGGGCAAGAACATAGAGCAGGCACCAGACAAGGCTGAAGAATAACCCAATTAATCAATCAATGGACCCTAACATATTTTCCTACTCTTAGCATCCACCACCCCCTTCCCACCAAACCTTCCTTCTGACCCTCTTGAAAGGGCCTCAGGCCACCCCCACACCTTTGCCCACATCTGCAGTGCCACCCACTCAGCAGCACCCCACTGTGGGGCTCTAGCAGGCTGCAGACTCCGCAGGCTACAATGGCTTTGCTGAGCCTGGGATCCCCACCCTGAGCCCAGACCAATGTCTCACAGGCAGCAGACATCGGGTTCACACACTGGCTGATGTTCCACAGTGGGATCCAGAAGCCTTGGAACCCAGACCCCACCCTGAACCATCCTCCCGCCAACTCCCTCAGACATTTCTGTGGCAGGTTTGTGTTTAATTCCCACCCTCCGGTCTGCACACCGAGGCCTCCCTGCACTCTTCCCACAAGCCCCTACTCAGTACTATAGCAACAGCATCAGGACTGCTGGTCCTGGCACTGGCATGGGCCCGGAGGCTGGCCAAGGCAGAGAGGAGGGTGGCTGCAGGCAGGAATGAGCTAATGGTCTTGGAGCCTGAGCCTGGCAGGCCCTCCCAGGCTCAGTTTCCTCACCCACACAGTGACCCGGCTGGTGGTCTCCAGCTGATCTTCCTTCCGGCTCCCCATTCTGCAATGCCACAATTCCCCGGGGCAAGGCCCAGCCTTATCTAATCCAATCTTCCTATCTTTGATTCTTGTCCATCAAAATTATCTTTCTGGTGCCTATTCCCTCCCCAGCTAGGGCTCTGAGCCTTTCTTCTGTCACCCCTGGTCACAGCAGCTGCAGGTTACAGAGCATCAAAGCAGGAAAGGCCCTTGAGCTCAGCTGCATAAGGGCCACAGTAAGAGTCTTCAGAGACCAGACAAGGTTCAATGAGAGGAGCAGGCAGGGGGTCAATAGCTCCCTGGTGAGGGCAGGCTCTAGCTGACAGGGACACTCCCACCTCAGCTCCAGCCATGGCACAATGCAGCAACACGAGCCCACATCGGCAGATCTTTCAATCTGCCAGACAAGACCCAATCCTATATTTTTTTTAATAATTTTATTAAATCATAATTGTGTACATTGGTGCAATCATAGGGCAGAATGTGCTTCATATACAATCAGAAACATTTTGATTGTACTGTGAGAGATAGCCCTCATAGCATTTTCTTAATCACTATATA
>CAUYRH010103175.1:0-12211 GCA_963574655.1 Perodicticus potto | reverse complement strand
CTTCCTCTCTGATGATGCCATTCCGTCACTCCCTCGGGCCCTTCCTTCCTTCCTTCCTCCCTGATGATGCCCGTCCTTCCCTCCCTCCCTCTCCCTCTCCCTTCCTTCCTTCCTCTCTGATGATGCCCTTCCCTCCCTCCTTCCCTCCCTCCTTCCTTCCTCCCTGATGATGTCCCCAGAGAAGGCATCCTTCCTTCCTTCTTGCTTTCCTTCCTCTTCCCTCTTAGTACTGCCAAAAGCTTGGTCCTGTGTTGAGCACAGCCAGCACATTAGTATTTGGGTGTCTTCATGAATGCCAAGAGATGCACCCTGTTCCTCTTCTTACATACAGACTCAGACGTGCTATCCCCCCTGGAAGGCCTGAACTCAGGAGAATGAAGATCTGGTAGAGCCAAAAACTTAAAGACTCTGAAAGGGAGTATTTTGCATGCTGCAGTGTCCAGAATCTTCTCTCTCTTCTCGTAACTCTAATAGAGAATTGCATTCCTTCTTCCTTACTCCCCTGCCTATTCCCCACAGGGAAAGAAAAATATTAAGAGTCCTCATGGTGGATGAAACAATTCCAATGGCTGCTGCCAAAGGCTGACACCCCAAAGCTCTTCCCCATTTCTTTCACCAACACTGTTTTCTAAAAAGGACACAGGAAAAGAATGGTTTGACAGCTACACCCCCAGACTGCTAGGATGGTAAGCTTTGTTCCTAGGTCATCGTCCTCTTGTAGCTCTGCACTGTCTCTCGTTTTCTTGCCACTGTCCAACCTGGGCCACCAGTGGGCCCAGGGCTGCAGTACCCTTGGAATGGAATGGTTGGGCAGCCCTGCAAAGCAGCACCACTGCTGGCTCTACCCAACATACTTGTTCAGGGCAGCCCAACTTTTTTTTTTCTTAAACTAATTTGAACTGGAATTCTATTACCCAAAGAACCTTAATTAATGTAGTCCTGCCATGAATTGCCCACTACTTTTCTTACTAAACAACCAGGTGGGGGAAAGCAGAAAAAGAACAAGCAACATAACGAAAAGATACTGGCTTTGAGAGGCTATCAAAATCCTGTTCTAATTTCTTTAATCAACTTTTTGGAGGTGTAATTTATGTCTAATAAAACTCACCTATTTTAAGCTTATGGGTTGTTAATTCTTTTTTTTTTTTTTTTTTTTGTAGAGACAGAGTCTCACTTTATTGCCCTCAGTAGAGGGCCGTGGCATCACACAGCTCACCTCCGGAGTAGTTGGGACTACAGGTGCCCACCACAACGCCAGGCTATTTTTCTGTTTTGCAGTTCGGCCGAGGCTGGGTTCGAACCCGCCACCTTCAGCATATGGGGTCGGCGCCTTACTCAATGAGCCACAGGCACCACCCGGGTTGTTAATTCTCGATAAATAAATGTATACAATGTGTGACTGTCACCTTAATTACCACACAGAACATTTTCATCTTCCCACAATGTTTCCTGTTTTCCTTATGGCCAGTTGCTGCTGTGTAACCCCTGTTTGGATTTCTGTCACTATAGAAGATGGTGTAAATCACATCTCACAGTATCCATCCCTTTTCATCCGGTTTGGAGATTCATGCATGTTGTTGTGTGTGTCAGTAGTTCATTTTATTGCAGTGTAGTGTTCCGTGATCTGGCTGCAGCACCGTTTGTTTATTCATTTGTTGGTGAATATTTTGGCAAGTGCTATTATAAATAGGTATGTCCAAGTCTGTGCACCTGTGCGTGTGCGTATGCACACAATTTCTTTTGGATAAATATGTAGGAGTGGAATTTCTAGGTTGTATATGTTTAATTGTATCAGAAACTGTCAAATTATTTTTCAAAGTGGTTGTACCATTTTACATTCTCATCAACTGAATGAGAATTCTTCTTCCTTTACATTCTCATCGTCTGATCTCGGATCTGTTTTTTCAAATTTTAACCATTCCAGTGGGTGTGAAGTGGTATCTCATGGTGGTTTTAATTTGCTCTGGTGATTAATGTTGCTGAACATCTCTTCTTGTGTTTATTAGCCTTTTGTGATGTGTCTGTTCAAATTTTGCTCATTTAAAAAATTTGAGTAGTTTGTCATCTTGTTATTAGTCATAGGAGTTCTTTGTGTATTCTGGATTCTTTATGTATGCTCCTTGACAGATATATGTGATGCAAATATTTCTTTTCAATTTGTAGCTTGCCTTTTCCCTTTCTTGTGTCTTTTAGAGAGGAGGTGTGTTTTATTTTAATGAAGTCTCATTTATTAATTTTTTTATTTTATGACTTATCATTTTTTTCTATCAAAGAAATCATTGCCTAACCCAAAATTGCAAAGATTTTTTCTATTATATCTTTTAGAAATTTTATAGTTTTATGTTTATATTTGTGATCCATTTCAAATTAGTGTTTGTGTATGATGTGAGATAGGAATCGAGTGTACTTTACTTTCATATGACTGTGTGGTTGATCCACCTCCGTTTGCTTAAACATCAATTGTTGATGTTCAGTAACAAAGGCACCAACATCATTCAATGGAGAAAGGATAGTGTTTTAAACAAATGGAGGTAGAACAACTGCTCAGTTGCACCAACATATATTGGCTTATTTCTGGACTGAGTGGTCTATTCCATTGATCTGTATGTTTACTCTTATACCAAGATCATTCTGTACAGATGATAACTGTAGCTTCACAGTACACTAGTTCCCCCATAATGGTGGCTCCCCTTTCCACCGTTTTGGTTACCCATAGTCAACCATGGCCTGAAAATATTAAATGGAAGATTCCAGAATTAAACACTTCATGGGTTTTAAATTAAATGCCATTCTGAGCGTTGTGACGAAATCTCGCCCTGTCCCACTCCATCCTGCCTGAGACACTAATCTCCCTTTGTCCAGCATATCCACGCTACAGATGCTACTGCAGCTAATCACTTAGTAGCCTTCTTGGTTATCAGAGTGACTGATGGTATTACAGTGCTGTGTTCAAGTAACTTTAAAACAAATTTAATAATGTCTTCAGAGCATTAGTGGTACTTACATATTGTTATAATTGTTTTATTTGATTATTAGTTATGGTTGTTACTACCTTACTGTGCCTCATTTATAAATTAAACTTTATCGTAGGTATGTATATATAGAAAAATATATGGTGTAGGCATATATATAGTTTGGTACTATCTGTGGTTTCAGGCACCCACTGGGGGTCTTGGAATGTATTTCCCTAGGATAAGGGGGGACTACTGTACAAGTCTTGAAATCAGGTAGTATAAATCCTAGAACTGTGTTCTTTTTTTCAGATTTCTTTTAACTGTTCTAAATCCTTTGCATTTCCATTCAGTGCTAGAATCAGGTAATCAACTTATACAAAAATCTGTCTAGGACTGTGATTGTGATCGAATTGAATTTATGGAATCACTGAGGGAGAATGACCAGCTTCACAGTCCTGAGTCTTCTAATCTGTGAATGTGGTGGGACTCTGTATTTATGTAGATCCTGTTTAATTTTTCCCAATAATATTCGTCGTGTTCAGCGTAGACATTTTGCAGTTTTTTCTTACATTTATTCAAAGCATTTTGTTTTTTAAATCAATACTACCACAAATCATATCAGCTAAAAATTTTTATTGTCCTATTGTTTGTTGTTAGGATCTAGAAGTACAACTGACTTTTTTGTATATCATTCTGTGATTTTGCTAAATTTTCTTATTTGTGCTGTTATGTGTTTTGGGGATGTATTCCTTGGAATTTTATGCCATTTTGTTGTTTGTACAAAAGACCATTTAACTTCTCACTGTCTACTCTTTATAGCTTCTATATCTAATCCTGTTATGGAACTGGCCAGGAACTCCAATGCAATGTTGTATAGAAATGGTAAGAGTAGGCATCAGTGTTAGTCCGTTCTGTATTGCTGTAAAGTAATACCCGAGACTGTGTAATTTATAAAGAGAAGAGGTTTATTTGGCTCACAGTTCTGTAGACTGTACACGAAGCGCCGTGCCGGTATCTGCTTCTGGTGAGAGCTTCAGGCCGCTTCCAGTCAAAGCAGAAGTCAAAGGGGGAACAGGTGTGTCATATGGTGAGAGGAAGAGCAAGTCAGGGAGAGGCGCCGGGCACTTTTAAGCAGTCAGCTCTCTTGGGAACTAATAAAGTGAGAACTTGCTCATCTTTGTGGGGAGGGCGCCAAGCCATTCAGGAGGGATCTGCCTCCATGACCCCCAAACCTCCCATCTGGCCCCACCTCCAACACAGGCGTGGGGGGGCCCGCTCGCGGGGGAGGATCAAATTTCACTGTGATCCAAACCATGTCAACATCCTTGCCTTTTTTCTGATTTTAGCAGAAGAGCGTTAAGTATGATTTGCTATGTTTTTTTTGTTTTGTTTGTTTTCATAATACCCTTTTTTAGGTTAAGTTAAGGAATTTCCTTTTATTTTTTACTTTGCTAGGAATTTCTTTGTTGCTTATAAATGTTACCAGTTATGACAAAACAATAGTTTTGATTTAGGTATTTTCCTATATGTTAAAATTAATAATTATTACACCAAGAGAAATTTTGGGAGGAAAAGATTTAAAATGTAATAATTAAAACTTCAGGATTATGGAAAGAAAATATCTGAGTGCATATCTTTCCTTTATAATTTATTGCTTCTCAGCCTTTTGGCTAAGATCAAGTGTGTATCTTTTATAATTTAGTGATGTGGAAGTCCAGTAAAGCCTGCCTCCAGCCAGAAGCCATAAAGGAAAAAGTTATTAGATTAAACTATGTAAAAATTACAAATTGCTATTTTAAAGATGTCATGAGCAAATATACAAGATTAGTTACCCCCGATGAAAGATGTATGTAACAAATATGATAGATACAAAATTGTACTTTCTAATATATAAAGAGTTCATATACAACACTAGGAAAAATTGGAACAATCTCTTAAATGGGTAAAAGGCATGAACAAGTTAAGTAATAAAAGAAATACAAATACTAGCAAAAGTATGAAAAGATGCTCAATATCAGCAATATTAAAATAAATACAAATTAAACAATAACAAATATTATTTGACAGATTAGCAAAGATTAAAAACGGTAACGTTCAGTACACAGGAGGGTGGGAGAAAATTTTCATAGACAGCATTGAAGCATATTTGTTAATAGTTATCAAAAGCCTTAAAAACGTGCACACTTTTAACCTCACAATTTCACTTCCAGGAATTTATTCTAAAGCATCATTGAATAAATAAGAAAATATTTATGTATGAGGATGTTTACTGCAAATGATAGATAATATAAAATTTTGGATATGACTTAAACATCTGTCAGTAGGGACCTGATTAAGTCAATAAATTAAATAAATTGTTCTATAGCCATTCAATGGAATACTATGTAACTATTTAAATGGAGTATGTGGATCAATAATTACAAAATGAAAATACATGTCTCATTAAATTAAAAGTACTATATATATATGTATAGCTAAATCTCGTTTTTTTTTAGTATAAAAAAGGAAATGTGTCTATATGTGTCTAACACAATTGGCCCATAGTTGGTACTCAGTAAATATTGAATTACAATAAGAAGAGTACATGTGTTTATATAAAATGTTAACAATGATTATCTGTGGGTGGAGGGAATTCAGGTGATTTTTTTACCTTCTCTATCCATTTCTGTCCAATTATGCTTTATTGATACATAATAATTGTAATTCATGGAATATGTGTGAGATCTCAGAACATGTATACGTGTGTAGGATTAAATCACGGTGACTCGGATATCAATCGTGAATTTTTTTTTCGTTTTTGAGATAGAGTCTCACTCTGCTGCCCCAGGCTAGAGTGCTGTGGTGGCAGCCTAGCTCACAGTAAACTCAAACTCCTGGGTTTAATGGATACTCCTGCCTCAGCCTCCTAAGTAGCTGGGACTACAGGCACCCAGCCAATCTTTCTATTTTTAGTAGAGACTGGGATCTTACTCTTGCTCAGGCTGTTCTTGAATTCCTGAGCTCAAGAGATTCTTCCACCTTGGCCTCCCAGACTGCTCGGATAATAGATGTGAGCCATGTGCCCAACCATGAAAAAATTTTAATAAGCATATGGTACTTTTATAATCAAAACTAAGGGTAGCTCTATTTGTTTTCTAAAAATATAAGGAGAACCAACAGGACTTGATAATGGAGTAAGGAGGCTATGAGAGAAATGAAGTGTTCTGGATGCTGGTCTAGATTTCAGCCAGGTGACTGGTTTTAGGGTTCTGCCTCCATACAAGATTGAGAAATCGGGGATGGGGGGAGTGTGTATGTTTGTGGTGGTTATTACATTTTCCACCTGTGGCATTTAGGGTACTAGTAGGGCACCCAGTAGGATATATGGGTCTGGAGCTCCAAGAAGGAGGCTGGATTACAAACCAATTACTAAATTGCAAGTCTCAGTGCGGTGGTTACAGTCACAGCAGGAATGCTGTTACCCCTGCAGAGAGGACTGTGTGAGGAGAGGGTACAGGGGAGCCTCTGTCCAACACCACCCCCTTCGGGGAGGGCGGGAAGTGCTTCCAGGAAAGGAACCAGAGGAGAAAGTTAGAAAGAAAGAGAAGTGACAGAGAGGGGTGTTCTGAAATAGTGGAGACTAGGACAGCTGAGAGGTCAAACTAGGTGGGGAATGAAAAATGTCCAGTGTGGCTGGGTGTGGTGACTCACGCCTGTAATCCTAGCACTCTGGGAGGCCGAAGTGGGTGGATTGCTTGAGCTCACAAGTTCGAGACCAGCCTGAGCAAAAGCAAGACCCTGTCTCTACTAAAATTAGAAAAACTGGGTGGCACCTTTGGCTCAAAGAAGTAGGGCGCTGGCCCCATATGCTGGAGGTGGTGGGTTCAAACCCAGCCCCAGCCAAAACTGTAAAAAAAAAAAAAAAAAAAGAAAAGAAAAGAAAAAAGAAAAACTGAGGCAAGAGGATTGCTTGAGCCTGAGTTGGAGGTTGCTATGAGCTATGACGCCATGGTACTCTACCCACAGTGACAGCTTGAGACTGTGTCTCAAAAAAAAAAAGAAAAAAGAAAAAAGAAACGAAATGAAAAACATCCAGTGGATTTTGATAGTTAGTAGGGAGTAGATCCCTGACCTAAAAAGAAACAAAACGAAAAACATCCAGTGGATTTTGATAGTTAGTAGATAGTAGATCCCTGACCTTGGAGGGAGAGGTCTCATTACAATGGTGGGAATGGAGGTGAAAATGAAATGAACAGAGGGGCGAATGCTACGTGAGTTGGTGGCGCAGTAAACGTTTTCAATTCCTATGAGACACTCGGATGAGAAGTTAAGAAAATAACTAGGGTGATAGCTGGAGAGAGATGCAAGGTTAAGGAAGATAATTTTTACTAGAACAGAAGAGATTTGATCATGTTCATAGGCTGAGGGGCGGGAGCTAGCTGAAAGGGAGCATTCAAAGGCACAAGAGAGGAGAAGTGTGGGTCAGACTTGGAGGGAGGACCCAGGTCCGTGTCCCAAGAGAGGGATTAGTTTCTAGTTTTGGAGGAGATGCCTGCCTTCCACTGTGGCGGGGAGAAGGCGGAGAGGAGGGGCGTGTATGCAGTGGTGGCTGCAGGGTGGGGGGCGATAATTAGAGGTGGTTCACACTTGAATTTCACCCTTGATGATGTTTCATCATCTCACTACAGAAAGACCAGAGTTTTAAGGTTCCCGCTTGATGAAGTAGGCTTGACGCAAAGCAATAATGAAAGTTGCCAACGGAGAACGCGACAGGAATCAGCCTGGGTGTCAAATTCACTCAGCCCCTATGTGCAAATAGAGAATTACGAGGCATCTCTCCCGGACGACTGGATCAAGATTCTTCTCGTGCGTAAGCCAGCACATGTTTTAAGATTTCCAGAATACAAATTTCCGAAATAATGATTCTAATAAACAGTGGTTATCTTAACTTTATTTTCAGGCCATAAAACACATCCTTTGATAAATTATTTCGCCTTCTATCCCCAAGTGCACCTCTCCATGCAGGCCTCCCCTCCCCCGGCCAGCAGCCGCCCGAACAGCAGCTCCATATATTATTCATTCCAATCAAATAAGACACAGTGGTGCCTCAGTAAACTTGCTTTTCATATCAGAATTGCTCTTATTGAGTAATACACACTGCAGACCCCAGCTTCCAGCACCAGGCCTGAAATGAGCAATTCTCTCATTGTAATAATGTGCCTCTGTCATCTCCTTATTATCAGCATGATAAAAGATGAAATATTCACAGATGCTGCCCTCCTAACCCGATCACAGCTTGATATTTGAGCTTTGGAAATGAGTTTTATAAGCTTTAATATACTCCTTGGCGGAGTGACCCCTGAAATTAAACATTATTACAGAGCGGATATTTAAAAAGCTGGGGCCGCAAATTACATCAAAATGAAAATATTAAGGAGTATTACGAATATACCAAGTGGGAGCTCACAGCTCTGGAAGCTGTGAACGCCGGAGAACTCCACACGCGGGTGTCAAAAACATCAGAAAAAATAATAACAGCACAGACACCTTGACTTCGGTTATTTTATACTTAGGACTAAACGAAATTATTTGAATGGATTTTTTTTTTTTCCTCCTGTAGGCTAGCTTTCCAGGAGGGGAAAAAAAGGCCATTATTCTCAACTTGAGGTTCCTAATACATTTTGTGCTTGGTTTAAAGGGGCACCCTTCTTCTTTTTTCTTTTTTTTTTTCTCCTGGTGCATGGATAAATAAAAGAAATACCTAAATATAATGAAACCAAAGATCATGGTAAGAAAGAAGTGAGTAAACATGACTAGAAAGAGCCTCTGGATTCGATTTCCCTCGAGACTGGCGCTCCGATGGACAGGCTCCCGGCAACATCTGGGCTGCTGGAAACCCAGGGGGAGAGAGGGAGGGTGGCCAGCCTGCCCTAGAGCTGTGGTGGTTTCCAGATGCGGACCTGGACTGCTCTGGAGCTCAGCGCGGTGTGCCCGCGCCTCCTACAGCATTTCTATTTGCCTAATGGTGGGGGCTGGGCTTGGGTACATGGATGCCAACCAGAGAATTCTGGACTTCTGCTGGATGGGAAGCTTCAGGAGGGCAAGGTCTGTGCCTGGCTTGTTCCTGGCTGTATTCCCAGCATTAGCTCTAGCATTCAAATGGGTGATCTTTAATGAATACTAGATTTATTAAATGAATACGTGAATGAAGGCAAGAGAGCGGATGACTTCCCAGTTGTCTCCTTCCCAGCCCCCAGAGGACTTTTTCCCTCCATGGACTTGCAGAAACCACACCAGGAACCTTTCAGAGGCCCCATCTTTTAGTATTTGTCTGGGGCTGTAGAACTGATTTGCCAATTATACTTGGAGCCTATTCTAAATACTTCGTTTTGATGCATTATACATATTTTGCTATCTACTTGACATTGAAAGCTTCTTTTTCTGGTTGTTGCTTTTTTATAGTCATCTCTATCAGCTTCAGTTTCCTCAGCTGCAAAACTGGAACTCTTAACACCCAACTTGCTGGTTGCTGATAAGTTGGAATGAATAAATATACAAAACGATGTGTTAGTCCTTTTTCCCTTTTACTTCTTCTTCTTCTTCTTCTTTTTTTTTTTTTTTGAGACTTCTGGGATGGCACAGATGTATCGATCAATTCATAATAATCTTTTTTTTTTTCTTTGCAAGAAACAAATAAAAATTCTTTGCCTTAGAGGCAGATCAGTGTACCAAGATTTTCTATTATAAACCTCAAATATAGAGTTTGGAAAGTGGTGGGGAAGGGACAAGAAATGGATTTTGAAATGGCTAGACTAGGGTTTGGTCCTGACTTTGTGTAATTCTAGCTGTGAACCTCGGACAAGTTATTTAACCTCTCTGAGGTTCAGTTTCCTTATTTAAATTAATAAATTAATTAATAAATTAATAATATCCCCATTTAATAAATAAATGGGGATATTTATTTAATAAATAAATGGGGATATTAGTTATATTTGACTCATTTGCTAGCTTCAAAAATTAAATAGGAAGTAAAAAGATTAGGGAGAGAAGAAACAAAACTTATTATTTGCAGATCAATGATTGACTACGTAGAAAACCCAAAAGAATCTATAGATAAATTATTAGGAGAAAAATGAGACTTTAGCAAGGTTGCTAGATACAAAATCAATATACAAAAGTCAGTCCAATTTTTATATACCAATAGCAATCAGTTGGGAAATTTAATTTAAAATAAATTAAACATTAGCAGCTAAAACATAAAAGTACCTAGAAGTAAATATAATAGAAGCTATGGAAGTTTTTTGTGGAGAAAATTATAAAGTTTTTATTGAAATACATTAAGGTCTAAAGAAATAGATATATTCTTGGGCAAAATATCCTATGTTATAAAGGTATAAATTCCTCAAACTAGTCTTTTGATTCAATGAAATTTCAACTAGATTTGCAACACAGTTGGAACTTGACAAGATAATTCTTACATTTATATAGTATAACAAATGGCCAAGATCCTCTTGAAGAAAAATAAGCCATGGGGATTTTCCTCTATCAGATAGCAAGATTTATCATAAAACTACAGTAATCAAGGTAGTGATAAATGAACAAGATGGCGAAACAGAGGAAACCGTCCAGAAACAAATACTGCATACACGGAAACTTGATTCTTGATGGAGTGGACATAGTAGATTGGTGGGACAAGAATGGAATATTCAATTGATAGTGCTGGGAATAGCAGTTATCTTTACTGAAAAAACGAAGGAATCTGATTCCTACATCACAATCTGTACAAAGATAAATTCCATGTGAATTAAAAAACTGAAAATAAAAGGAAAAACTAGGAAACTCTTAGGACACAATATAGGAACTTATCTTTGTAACTTTGAGGTCACTGAAACGAGGACACTGGAAAGAAAAAGATTGATAAATTTGACACACAGTGATTAGGAACCTGCCCCTTATGACACATTGTAGAGCAGTGATTCTCAGCCTTCCTAAGGCCGAGATGTATTTTCATTGTTATAAAGGGGTCGTGACCCACAGGTTGAGAACCGCTGCCTTGGAGAGAAAAGACAGGCCTCCCCTTCTGGGAGAAGATATGCATATTTGCAACACGCATAACTAACAAAGGATCGATATTAACAAGATATAATGAATGATTGCAGGCTGGGCGCCATGGCTCACGCCTGTAATCCTAGCACTTTGGGAGGCTGAGACTGGTGGATTGCCTGAGCTCGAGAGTTTGAGCCTGAGAAAAGCGAGACCCTGTTTCTACTAAAAACAGGCAAGAGGATTGCTTGAGCCCAAGAGTTGGAGGTCACTGTGACCTATGATGACTCTGTGGCACTCTACCCAGAGGGACAGAGTTATTCTCCATCTCAAAAAAAAAAAAAAAAAAGAAGAAAAACAAAAAGAATGATCGCAAAGAACAATACTTTTTAAATAGACTAATGGGCAAAAGTTGTATGCAGGTTTTTTGTAGAAGAGAAAACACAAACAGGGAGTAAATATATGAAAAGATGCTCAACTTCACTGATAATTAGGAAACTACAAATTAAAATCACAGTAAGATACCATTCCGTGTCCATCAGATTGTCAAAAATGAAAAAGATGGTAATAGCAGGCTCCGCGCCTGGGCTAAGGCGCCAGCCATGTACATCTGAGCTGGCAGGTTCGAATCCAGCCTGGGCCCGCCAAACAGCGACAGCTGCAACCAAACAATGGCCAGGGGTTGTGGCGGGCACCTGTAGTCCCAGCTACTTGGGAGGCGGAGGCAGGAGACTCGCTTGAGCCCAGGAATTGGAGGTTGCTGTGAGCTGTGATGCCACAGCACCCTATCCAGGGTGACAGCTTGAGGCTCTGTCTCAGAAAAAGAAAAACAAAAAAAGAACAAAAAAAAGAAAAAAGAAAAAGATGGTAATAGCAGGTGTTGGTATGGATGTGGGGTAACATAATTTCTCATCTACAACTGTCAAGAGTGTAAATGTGTACAACCAGTTTGGAAAACTTTTTGGCATTGTATAGCCAAGTTGAACACACACACACACACACACACACACACACACACACTATGACTCAAAAGTTCATTCCCAGAGTGTACCCTAAAGAGACTCTTGTATGTGTATACCAGAAGTTGTGTACACGGTACATCTTAGTAGGGTACTGGTGAAACTTATTAAATGTAGAGTATCAATGTCTTTATATAGTGATTAAGAAAATGCTATGAGGGCTATCTCTCACAGTACGATCAAAATGTTTCTGATTGTATATGAAGCACATTCTGC